>JAAGAY010135433.1:0-56702 GCA_011801015.1 Ardeotis arabs
TTTTTTTTTTTTTTTTTTTTTTTTTTCCTTTTGTGACAGCTTTGGCACAAGAATTAAACTTTAAAAAAGCATTTGCCCTGAAAAACACCCAACTGTAATGTTCAGAGGATTTATAATTTATTTGGCAACTGCACAGCCCACTGGGGATGGTGTCAGCTTCTCTGATTCGTTTGATTTGTATCCCAGGTCTTGTCTGGCTTGTGACGAGACTTGTGAAGTTCCCGTTTGCCTGTGGGACGGGCAGGCTGAGGGACGGGCCACCCTGAGCCCGCAGGTCTGGCTGGGATTGCACGTGGTACGTTGTCTTGGCAAGCTGTAACAGCGTGAGATTTTGTAGTATAGGAAATGTTTTGGATTGTGGTTTTGTTTTTTTGGGTTGGTTTTTTTTTTGGGTGTTTTTTTTTCCCTTTCTTCTGCTTGGAGTTTCAAAAAGTACTAAATGCCAGCTGCCAGTTTGTCACCACTGCTTATTGATCAGCCTTCGTTCATTTTTTTTCTGTTTCACACTCATGTACCCATCTAATAGAATCAGGGAACGGTTTGGGTGGAAAGGGACCTTTCAAGCCCACCTAGTCCAACCCCCCTGTCAGAAGCAGGGACATCTCCAACCAGATCAGGTTGCTCAGAGCCCCGGCCAACCTGGCCTGGAATGTTTCCAGGGATGGGGCATCCACCACCTCTCTGGGCAACCTGGGACAGTGTTCTGCCATCCTCAGTGTAAAATTTCTTTTCCTAATATCTAATCTGAATCTACCTCCCTCCATTTTTGAAACCAGTACCCCTTGTCCTGTCACAACAGGCCCTGCTGAAGAGTTTCTCCCCATCTTTCCTGTAGGCCCTCAATGTGTTTGAATCATTATCTGCTTTTGCTTAAAATCTGAGATGACAGCAGCCTTCCGCCAAGCAGGCGGGGCTGGTGCCTGGTAGGACGCTGTTGTTTCTGTTCCCCCGATCAACTCAATACGAGTGTGACACCACTGGGGCTGGACTCCTGGGTTTCACGGCAGGGAACCAGTGGCAGAAGGTTGTCGAGTCTCCATCCCTGGAGAATTTCAAGCCCAGAACAACCTGATCCAAGCTGACACTTGGCCATGCTTTGAGCAGGAGATTGGTCTAGAAACCTCCTGAGCTCCATTCCCACCTGAATATGTCTATAAACTTTTTATGTCTTTGCTCCTCTGATGATGCTTATTTCTCTTGAATATTTACTTCTAAAAGCAGTTTAAAGAGAAACCATGCTGTGTTTCACATACTTTGATCTCAGCTTCATCTGTTTAATGGATCGTATACTGAGTAACTTGTAAACTGAAATCTTCTTAACTGAAATCTTCTTCATTACAAAGATGTATACACCTCCCCTTCCTTCAAAAGAAAAGCAATGAAAGAAATAGGAGCTAATTAACTAGAGCACAGGTAAAACCAGACACCTGCCACATGGCATCTCCAGAATAATAAATCCTTTTCTTTTAAAAATTAGAAGCATTTATAAAAATAGAGACAAAACCTGAAATCTCTCCACAGTATTTGCATTTAAATTGAAAATGTTGAATGCATCTGGTCTTGGAAGTTCCAGATAATTACTTGAAATTTAAAAGTTTGGAGATGCTCTGGTAGAAGATGCTTGACAACTTAATTGTTCTGATAGCTCCTGAAAGTTAAAGTTTTAAACAACTTTAAGCTAAAACCGTGTTGACAGAAGCAAAAGGAGCTGTTGGTAAAATGCTGAGAATATGTTTCTTTTTTTAGCGAGACTTGAAGTCTGTCTTTGGGTAGAGAGGTGACTGTAGGGAACGTTCAGGCAGCATAATTTTGTCACAATTATCTTGCAGAGTCCAAATTCCCTATTGAAGAAATTTGAATTTTGAGAGTCGTCGACCTTGGTGCGTTCTCCCTAAAAGCTCTGTGAATGTTTATGATGTTATGCTGTTTTTTAACGTTCTCCTTATGACCCAGGTGCACCCTGCCTGCCTGCTTGGCAGGCGTGTTTTCTGCTGGAGAGAGTTCTTTTATGTGAAAAACATCAAATAGCATTATTTGCTGCTAATGCAGGTGAAGCTAGCTCTGTGCAGAGCTTATGGGTGATTTTATTTGATGTTAGACTGACTTTTTAATTCTGAGCAACATGTGCAGAATGAGAAAATTTCCGTATTTCAGCAGTAGACCAAGCAGTTACGGGGTTATCAAGATGAGCCTTAAGGTAAGAGAGCTTTCCCTGCTAGAGAGGAAATAAAACAACAGTATGGTGCTGACCTTGGAGGACCTGGTGCTTCCCCATCAGCCGAGAGGGAATCTGAATAACAGAGTACAAAATAGATGCAACTGTGGTATGGGCAAGCTGGCAGGAATTTGAGTATTTAATCCAAAAAATGCTATGGCCTGGTGATGAGCAGAAGATGTGGAGGGATCTATCCCATCTGCTTTCTTTTCATCCAGTTTGGTGTTTCTGTAAGAGAAAAATGACTGGACACAAGGTGGTCACTCTAGGGGTTTCTGGGTCCTATGAACTGGCTGGAAAACAAAGCACCTCTTGGCAGATTTCCACAATTTTGGTTTTCTGGGAGAAACTTCTTGTTTGCCTTCAGGAATGACCAGGGAGGGTCATTCTTACTCCTTACTGAAAGACGTTGAAATGTGCGCTGGTTTGGTCTGTATGGAGGATCTTACAGATGGTACCTGGCCACATCTTCCATGACTTGTTATTTGGGACTCAGTTTGGACACCCCAGGGAGAGGATGGTTTCCTGTGATCTGCAGTGCATGTTGGTTTTCCAGGTTGTTCAGAGATAAAAAGCAAAAGCTGGATGGAAAGAGGTGTCTGTTGCCTTGCAATCACTCTTTGATTAAAGAAAAACCACAAAACACTGTGATTAAAGTAGCTGAGTTAGAATAGGAAAAAAAAAATTGAAGGTGAAGAGTGGAAGGAGGAAACAGAAGGACTTGCAGAACCCTTGGCATATTCAGAGGGAAGAGCTCAGGCACCCAAGGCTGCTGGTTAAGCAGCTCAATTTGCGGCCAGCGTGCTGCCTAATTAGAAGTGCACAGTGACAGTGAGGAACTGCAGATGGAACTGTGAACTGCAGCTTTTCTTTTCTCTATACATTATTTCAATGAGTCATCAGCAGATGTATGAGCCTTTAACTATATATTTTACCCTTTCTTAAATATGTCTTCTTTAAGTAACACGGCATTCAGACTTTTTTTTTTCCCCCTGTTTATATTATTCCCCCAAATCCATTTATCTTACTTCCTTTAGTGTTTGGAAAATTGACTTCTTAGCTAGACACAGAGGTTTCATCCAACAAACTTGCCATTTCAACAACTGCTTCCCATCAGTAAAGCTTCTTAATTCTTTATTATCCAACAGTCACACCATGCTCCAAACTCAAAACCACCAACACATGATGAGGTCAGTAGAGCAAAGTTTTCTACCCCTGACCTGGCTGCAGGTCGCTTCATTGACGTATGGCATGAAGCACATCTCCAAGTTGGATCTTAGGTAGGTTTGGACTTGAGGCTAAGCTAGGACACTGCTTTGCATCAGGTGTCAATGTGGCCGTGATGTTTACAGCAGAATAGTGTGGCTTTTGGAAGCATTCAGTTTGGAAATGCGGTCTCCTGTTTGTTATTATGATGGACACTAGTCACTCATCAGAGAGGAGCAGAAGTTATTATCTACAGGACACTTCAGAGTAGGCTCGGCTGTGTCCAGAATTGATGTGCAGACTGTACAGATGTCACAAACTAAATAAACTTCTGTTATGGAGAGCTGCTATCTGCAAACTTTATTAGGTGGAGTGGGTTTTGTTGTTCTGTTTCAGAATTAAGATGGAAGACTGTAATATTGAATGATTTTCTTTTTGTTGTTTTCCTTCCAAATGCTTTGTTGGTTGGCAAAAGCAAATTTGAGTTTTCAGGATTACTTATACACTAAACAATGTCAAAACGGGTTTTTTTTGGTTGGTTTTTTTTTTTTTTTTACTGTAACAGAACAAAGTTTATTACCCTGTGATATTCACCAGTGAGAAAGAGATTTTGGACAGTTGTTAAATTGTCTCTACTCAACTTAGCTGTTTGATAATATAGTTTAAGGCAATATCCTGTAGGATACTGAAGACAATGCAGTTTTGTAGCCCAGGGCCAAAATAAACAAAGACTTTGTGTTTCTTTGGAGTTTATGCTAGGAACATTTCTCTACTTCTGTTGATTTGATAGAGGTAGGCATGTTAATGAAGAAAGAAACATCAGAGAAGGATTTCCGTGAGTCTTCAGTAGGAATGACTTTTTATTTAGCGCAAAGATCTGTTTATGCTGGGCTTTCACGTAAAAATAAATAAACCAGACAATATGGACTGCACTGCAGTGTCCAAGGGGTGGTGCTGGAGCAGATTCCTTTATTTTGTGCATTAATTCATTTAAGCATTCGGACAAACAGCTCTGAAACCCAGCCCGGCTGTGAGGCTGTTGGATGATAGCTTTGACAAAAAATTGTCTAAGAAACCATCAAGAGTATGAAGATTTGTTTAGTTGTTTGCCTCTGTTGCCAGGAAGCACGGTAGGATGGTCCCTATCTCATAGGAAACCAGTGTTAGAGATGCCTGGTCAACTGGTGGTCCATGATCCACGGATCTTTTTCCACTTAACGGAGATGATGTGCGTGTTAGTCCAACTTTCTGCTGTGCAATTAGTTACGTGTATCGTTGTAATACAGCAAAGCTCAGGTGGCAGAAATGATGCATCGGAGTAATGACAGAAGTTGAAACATGCCTTTTTCTCTGCTGTTTGAGGTTTGAAACAGATTATTTCAGGGGAGCATAAATAATTCAGAATTCCTGCAGTAAAACGTCACTTGATATGCTACTGTACATTTCTGTGGGCCTTTAATGACAGTGAACCAAGGAACTTTATTTTTTCCTTATTTCTCAGTGATGGGATACCTATGATTTTATAAAGATCACGTTAGTCATGAAATCCACCAAACCAGACCCAGGTGCATACACCAGATATATTTTAAATACATCCATTCTGTATGTTGAGCTTGTGTATTTAACCGACTGCTGTATGTATTTATTGCTGAAATTCTGTGTTGCAAAGCTGGTGCCTTAAACCCAAACAGGCACAGCTGAGCTGTGTCTGACATTCCCACGGCACCAAGCAAAATCAGTGAATTGCTCCTTGAGGGGAAGAAAGTTGAGTTTTAATTTTCCTATGCAAAACCTAGGAACCAGCAAAGACTGCAAGTACGAGGAACAGTATGCAAGGAGAAAAGTTGGTTTCTCACGATGTCTTGACAGATTAGGAAAAAGGTTTAGGTTTATGAATGCACTTTACAAGTCTTTCAGGGACTATCTAAAATCTTTGTTGTAAGGTTGTGAATCTTTTGAATTGCAGTTGTGTGAAAGCGGGATTGCTTTTCCCGTCTGTAAGGCTCTAAGGGGATGGGGGAACTGATGTGATTGAAGCAAGAGCTGGTGGTAAGAGTTGACTTTCTTTACCCACCGCCTGCCTTATATCTTTCTCTCAAGAACCAATGAATCATCCTGGTAGTCATCTTTTGGTACAAAGATTACAGCAGTAACGTGGAGAGTTGCTTCTTGGTCTGTTAAAGCAACCAGCTGATGTCTGGATTAACAGGCTGGAGTTTCTAGAAAATGAAGCTGGGTTTTGCAGCTTGCTTTCCAAGCAAGCCATTTGCACAGTGCTTCTTCTGTCGGCTTATCCTTTGGCGTGAAACAGAAGTCAAGGCAAAGAGCTTAATCCAAAGCACGTAGAAGTTGTGGAAGGACCATCATTCACTGTGGTCAACTTTGGATCAGAACTTTGGTCGCTGTTTCTCTGGGAACCATTGACCTTAAAGTTAAGAATCTTTCCAATTAGCACAAGCTAATTTTAATATACTCATTGTATTGGTAATGTTAGACTGATATCTCTATTTTCTCTTCTCTCAGTGCTCTGATAGCATGGGGGTGAGGAAGGGCTTGTAAATACCTCCAGAGACGGATAACAAACTCTGAACGTTCGTGAATTATTTCCGTTACTCTTCAGTTGTCAGCAGCTCGGCCTAATTTAGGTGCTGTGACTTCCTATTTTTCACTTTGGAAATGACAAGTGCTTTAGCAGTGTATACTCTGTGATGGTATTGGATTAAGATTTGATCCCACAAAACATTAAATAGAGGGAGGTAGATTTAGATTAGATATAAGGAAAAAATTTTTTTACACTGAGGGTTGTAGAGCACTGGCCCAGGTTGCCCAGAGAGGTGGTGGATGCTCCATCCCTGGAAACATTCCAGGCCAGGCTGGACAGGGCTCTGAGCAACCTGATCTGGTTGGAGATGTCCCTGCTCCTTGCAGGTGGGTTGGACTGGGTGGGCTTTGAAGGTCCCTTCCAGCCCAAACCATTCTATGATTAACCATGTGCTAAATGTGTGCATTGGGAGATTCAGTGGCTTCCTGAGAATCATAGGGACGCAGAATGGCATTGGGTGGGAAGGGGCATTTAAAGGACTCATGCATATGAGAAGGAAACATCAAGGGGTCAGTAACATCTGAGCACTAGGAAGGGGCTGCTGCCTTGCCTGACCCAGGGGATGCAGCTGAAGTAGAAAACATTCGACAGTTTTGGAGGCTCCTGGACGTGAGCTGGGTCTGGAGGTGAAGGTACTTACTTGATAAAATGCCAGTCCTGGGTGCTCAGAAACAAGTGGCATGCTGGATGCTGAGTTCAACAAACCTCCAAAATGTGCTCGTGGTGCTCCAAGACGCATACAGGTCTTTACATCTACTTGGCAGTTTGTCAGGTGACATTCCCATCTTGTTCGCTGGGAGCAGATTAAACCAAAAGCACTCATGAGCCTTAACAAAATGTGAACGGGAACAATCAAAATTAGTCAAAGCCGCTTCTGATGAGTGCACAGAGATTGGACCTCATGTGCCATCTAACTGCTCAGTCAAGGTAAAAATCAGTAATTTGCACAATTCTGCTGGTTAATATTGCAGTTGCTGCAGGCTGCACACAAACATCAGCAAACACAAAGCCGAGCGTTCCCCAATGTCCTGCATCAGCTTAGGAAGCAACCAGTGGCCAATAGTTATTCCGTCAAAGCCTGCAAATAGTGCAGCAGCCAATGTATTAAACGACGGTGTCGAATGCCATTCGTGTAGCGTGAAATGTGCATTTGCACGTGAACTCTTCCATACTTTTAAGGAGCATTTTGGGTTGAGCGGGGTGGGGGTAGGAAGATAGGGCTTAACCTGAGGGATGCAAATAGACCTCAGCTGAGATGCTGAAATGCATTTTAGTGCTTTGAAATGTAATTAATGAGGGAGAGCAAAGATAGTTTTATGAGGAGTTTGAGGACAAAAATTGTTTCATCTTTGTTTATTTGATCACATCCTAATTCTTTGGGGCCTCTTTGGAGAAAAACCGACACTTTCCTAAGTCTCAAGGTGCACTTACAGACTTATTTGCACATTTGCTGCTGTGTTTTGATTATATTCTGAAATCTCTGCAGGGATGCAGCTGTGGCTAGATGTTTGCAGCACCATGGGATAGTTTGGGTTGGAACAGACCTTTAAAGGCCATCGAGTGCAACCCTCATCTCATGTTTTGCTGGTTAACCCTGTGTCTCTTTTACTTGCTGTATCTAACCCCTTGAGAACCTTCCAGTGGTGCCTCAAGTGTAACTGGTAATACAGTGAAAAAATAGTCAGAATCCATTGTGTGTTCCAATATACTTGACGTTATGGGGGAGGTTGCTTGGAAATTATGGTACAAGGTCCTAAACATGAGGATAATACAAACCATTGTCTTATGGGACCTAACTGTGAATGCAAACCTGTGTGCGGAACACATACTGAAATCGCTCTTCCGTTACCTGGTGGATTTGTACCAGGCTCAAGGCAGGTGTTCCTAAGAGGTCAGTATATGACACATAATGTAAATCAGTCAGGTCTGCAGTGGTTTTGGAGACCACATCCAGCGGTGGTGGAAGCCCCATCCCTGGAAACATTCAAGGCCAGGTTGGACGGGGCTGTGAGCAACCTGATCTGGTTGGAGATCGCCCTACTACTTGCAGGGGGGTTTGACTGGGTGGCCTCTAACGGTCCCTTCCAACCCAAACCAGTCTGTGGTTCTAAGACTCTACACCTTCTTGCCTGCTAGAAGCAGCTTTGTATTCCCAAGACTGCTGAAGGTGCAGTCACTTTGGAGAGGTCTACTTGACTTCATGTCATTTTGCCAAGGGCAACTCTGTTAGTTCTGGGTCTGAGACTAGCTTAATGGGGCCCTTCATTGCTGTAACAAATTTTCTTTCAAAGAGCTGAGCAGGACCATCACAGCCAAGAGTGCCCTCAACTGACTTGTATAGTCCTCGTCTCCATTGCAGCGTAACTGAGAGTGGTTCATCTGCTCGAAAGGGTTTCTGACCTGGTAGGTTAGGAAGTTTCCAGTACGTGAAGTGATTTGGAGTCTCATCAGTCTGGAGTAGGAGATCTAGGTTCAATTTCCCCTTCCTACAAAGAGCTCTAGGTCCTAAGATGCTGTAGCACCGTAGCTGCTACTGCCGTTTTCAGGGTTTGGGGAAGGGAAATTTCTTACTACTCTAGGGGTAGTGGCAGTACTACATCTTGTGTTGCTTTCCATCCATGAAAATGAACGGTGGAACAAGCCCACCAGGAATTGCAATGAGAGACACTATTAGTTTTGGGTTGCTTCTCGGTCAAATATTGCGCAACTGAGCACTATCAGATCTGGGGCAGTTCTGGCCATGGTCCCAGGTCAGAGAGAAGCGTGTGTACCCACCACAGCTCGTGCTGCTCCGCTTCCACTGCCCTCCAGCTCCACAAACCTGCAGCTATCAGGTGCCTTTGGACACATGCACTTGGTTTCTGGGGAACATCTTCCACGTACACATGGTGATTTTCACGTGTTTTGGTGGCATATTAGAAATTCCAAGACACACAGGTTAATTGCAGAGATCGCTGTGTTTATTCTGGTGCCAAGCAAGATTAGGGATTTATGGATATGGGTTTTTAATGATCTTACTTAAGTCTGAAAATACACCCTATTTTAAAGTCAAATTTTCTACTGATAAAGTAAAATTTTTCTGCTGATAGCTGTGCAGTTTGTGGAGTCTTGGAGAACGGGGTTATAAAAACAATATACTGACTTCAACCGTAGGTTGTAGTTACACAGGTGTTGGATTGTTTGATGTGGGCATTTCATGGCTGCTACTGATGAATATGGTGTGTAGGTTCACATGGCTTAAGAGACGTTAAGAGGCTTGGTTTTGGGAATAGAGCAAAGACACGTTTCCCTTCACTTCGGAATTCCTAGAAACTCGCTTATCTTTTCCCATGTAGTGCGCTGAGTCACAGCCCTCCTCTGGACTCCTTGTACTTGGATGTACAGAAAAATACGTCGCTCAGGTACGTGCTCTGCACAGTTCTTTGGTGGTCAGAGTTGGCTGTAGCACATCAGGACACTGGATGATCCAGCCCAGTTGCTTGTACCCAACACTCAGCCTGCGTGAAACCAAGCCAAGAAGCAACAGCCGCAAAACTTTGTTGTTTTTGTAGTTCAGCCCATGAACCGGAGTGGAACCCCTCTTGGCCAATGAAGTAAGGGGGTTATGACCCGAAATTGAGGTTCTGTACCCCTTATTTTAGTTTGCAGGTGATATTGTAGCACTACCCATAACAAAGGACAGATGAACGTTAACGTGACTTTTGTAGATCTTGTTCCTTTATAGGAATGAGAGACTGCTGAAATGGTCTGTATGAGCTCTCGAAGCGAAGGAGAAACATTCAGAAATAAAAACATTTTATTGAGGTTATTAACAGCTAATTCTGGTTGAAATGTGCTGCTCATCGTGCCTATCAAGTTATTTTTTTCTTTCCCTGTTTGAAATTTTTTTCTGCGTAACATATTTACTGGGTTTTGTATATGTAAGTATTGTTTGTTCTTCCATTTTCAAACACAGAAGTTCAGCTCATGTTCCAAAGTTACTTGTGGTGGCAGTTTCCAGCTGTCACACAACGTATGGTTCATCCTCCCGAATCAAAGCGCGCGTTCATTCTGCTTCATGGCTGCTGCTTTTAAAAGGGAATGAGAGATGCTTAGCGAAGACTAGTGCATTTTGGTGCAAATTTAATCTCGATAAAAGTCACTGAACATTCTTAAATTAATGAAATAACTAAATTCTTAGAAACACATCAACCACTTGGATTTTTGAATACAGAGTTACAACTAAATAGCAGCACCCGAACACCTTTCATGCCATACCTGATCAGCACAGCAAATGTAACAATTTTTTTTTTTCATTCCCTGATTAAAAGTGCTGGCTTCTTCCATGGAAGAAATTTTTCACACCACGTGTGGCAGGGTGTCCACAAGTAGCCAGATTTTATGCTCTTTTCCCACGTTGGGGGGGGGGGGGGAATAAATTATTAATTAAATGTTAATTCTTTTCAAAGTTGTGAAAGTGCTAATTCAGCCTGGCATTTGCAAGCTCCAAAGAGTTGTTTTGTTCAAGGAGCCACTGAGCTGACAAAATTGAGTCTGAATTAGCATTTTCACCGCTTGTGGAGATGTAAGGAGGCAATGCGCCGTGCTTCCTTAGCGTGGTGGGTGCCTCATGCATCTATTTCCAGTTGACGTTGTTACACTTTCTGTATGCAGCAAGTGAAAAGTACCTATTACCTAAAGTATGGGATCCAGGGAAATCTTCAGCTCAAGCCTTTTCCATTTGTAATTATGTCACACTTAATTGGCTGGAAGCGTGTCAATATATGAGGGCAGAAAGGAGAGTGCTGCAAATGGGTCTGTTACTCAACTGCTCCACGATGCATGGATGGGTGGCAGAGAGAGTGGGAGAGGAAAACAAGGCAACTTGGAAAACTTTCCAAAGGATATCAGCATGATGACAAGAAAAGGTGGATTTAAATATTTGTCTTTCACTGCTTGCACTCAACCTGGGCATTTGCTTGTAACATTTAGAATCATAGAATCACAGGATGGTTTGGGTGGGAAGCCAAACCTTTAAAGCCCACCCAGCCTAACCCCCCTGCAAGGAGCAGGGACATCTCCAACCAGATCAGGTTGCTCAGAGCCCCGGCCAACCTGGCCTGGAACGTTTCCAGGGATGGGGCATCCCCCACCTCTCTGGGCAACCTGGGCCAGTGCTCCACCACCCTCAGCGTAGAAAATTTTTTCCTAATATCTAATTTCTAACTGGTATTTTAATTGTGCCACTTTCCAGTTGGAGATAGCATATATAAACCTACATAGGTACTTATGCACATGTATATAGGGGGAGAGGGATCTTGGGATTGTATAAGTAGCATTTTATATTCAATATGTCAAAATAAATACATATTTGAAAGACTTAATGGCCGATTCTGAAGCGCTCTTCCACATTTAAATACCATACCGACACTGCTTTAGAGCAGTCTCTTTATTGATGTAAATGGTGATCGTTTCTGGAGAGTTTTATGCTCACTTAGAGTGACAAGAAAAATCAGATAAGTGAGTTGCAGTATTATTTTGTTCTTCTGCAGTAGAGAATGCTAATAAAAGATGCTGCTTTCACCAGGAAGATGGTGGGAAATAACATTTTCCAGAGTTGTTGTGCCCCTGCGGGGCATGGAGCTTGCCTTTGAGATGGCCTCAAAAAACTTGTCTGCCTTGGGGTTCCTGTCGGAAACACTGAGACTGCCTTATCTCTGCTTTGCTGGGGGTTAGAGAGTTAATTGAATTTATATTGCAGGCTGGAATAATCTTGGATGCAGATAGAGATCCTTGGGATACACTGTGCCTCCCTAACTGATAATATTCTTCTCTCAGTTGTGTGTGCAAGCTTCAGCCTTGGGGTTCTCCTGGGAGCATGGGATGGGCTTTCCGTATTTGACAAGACCCAGCCAGGGAAGTGCATCCAAGCTGCTCGTGATGGTCTCTCCTGCGTGGTTACATCTCAGAAGAGCATCTTTTCTTGCCTTTTCCCATTGACTGTCACCTAGAGACATTCTTTCAGCCCCCTTACCTTTTAGAGCTGGCAGCGGTTGCCCCACCTGAACAAGGCAGTGGAGTCGGCCGCTGCTTGCTCTGCCGTTGGGTGGGGTGAGACAGCCTGCCTCTGGGCAGCCGCGGGGACGGAGGGAGCCCTCCAGGCTGCCACGGGGAAGGAGCAGGATGTGTAAAGCGGGGCAGGCTGTAGCCTCAGGCATACGCTTACCTCTTCTCATTTAACCAGCTGACACAAAGGTATTTTGCATGGGCGTATTTGCTTCCAGATTGATTGGAGATGACACTACTGGTTGTATTGGTAATGTTAGGCTGATATCTCTATTTTCTCTTCTCTCAGTGCTCTGATAGCATGGGGGTGAGGAAGGGCTTGTAAATACCTCCAGAGACAGATAACAAACTCTGAACGTTCGTGAATTATTTCCGTTACTCTTCAGTTGTCAGCAGCTCAGCCTAATTTAGGTGCTGTGACTTCCTATTTTTCACTTTGGAAATGACAAGTGCTTTAGCAGTGTATACTCTGTGATGATATTGGATTAAGATTTGATCCCACAAAACATTAGCCGTGTGCTAAACACGTGCATTGGGAGATTCAGTGACTTCCTGAGCATCACAGGGACACAGGATGGTTTTGGGTGGGAAGGGGCATTTAAAGCCCATCCAGTCCAACCCCCCTGCAAGGAGCAGGGACATCTCCAACCAGATCAGGTTGCTCAGAGCGTCATCCAACCTGGCCTTGAATGTTTCCATGGATGGGGCATCCACCACCTCTCTGGGCAACCTGGGCCAGTGTTCCACCACCCTCATTGGAAGAAACTTCCTCTATATCTAGCCTAAATCTGCCCTCTCTTAGTTTAAAATCATTGCCCCTTGTCCGAGCGCAACAAGCCCTGTTAAAGTTGTACATAGGCATAAAGTGAAGCATGAAGTGAAGCAAAGTCTGAATACGTGAAATTTGTACTTTATTATAGTAAACCTTTTTTTTTTTTTTTTTTGCATATTTCAGCCTTAAAAAAAGGACGATTTTGGATCACGCCTGACCCATATCACAAAGATGACAACATCCAGATTGGGCGGGAGGTGAAAATCTCCTGCCAGGTGGAAGCCATCCCTTCTGAAGAGCTGACGTTCAGCTGGTTTAAAAATGGACGTCCCTTGCGAAGCTCCGAAAGGATGGTCATCACACAGACTGACCCTGACGTTTCACCTGGCACCACAAACCTGGACATCATTGACTTGAAATTCACAGACTTTGGGACATACACGTGTGTTGCGTCTCTGAAGGGAGGTGGCATATCGGATATCAGCATTGATGTCAACATCTCCAGCAGCACAGGTAAGGAGGCTTTCTTTGATATCAATTTTACATCAATATGGCCAAGCTATGGCTTTCCTTTACTCAGGGAAAGAAGGTGTGTACACAGAGCATGTCTTACCATGAGGATATCCAAGCAGACCCTATATCAACAACTGAGTTGTTTTCATTAAAGGACAGAAACCCAACTAAGTGGCATGTGGTACACTCTCCTGAGAACGCACTAGTATCTGATTGACCCAGACATGTCCTCTTTTACTGTCGGAGAAGTTATTGCTTCTATAAAAAGACTCTGGCCTTTATTTAGGACTTCAAGGCATCCAGAGTCATGAAAAAATAGCTAGTAGGAAAAGGCAAGGAGAAAGAGAAGGCGGTTATGTTAACCAAACTGAATCCATCCAGCTACTCTAATTGAACAGAGGAAGGAGCTCTTTTGTCTTGAAGATTATGCGTTGCGTATCGGTGAGTCATGCTATTCTCAGGAGGCTGAAAGTTTAAGGTGTCTATTATGTGTGTTTCTAGATCAGTGATTGAAACGTCTCTCTGATGAGCTACAGCCTTGGCTATTACTTTGATAATAAATGTCTTGTACTGCGGAGTAGGGATACGTAACACAATAGTAATTGCCGTCTTTTCTGGTTGCTAATAGCTGGTTTGTAACCAATAGATTTCATAGACTTTTCCCCCCAGTAATTAACTTTAATAACTGAGGGTAGTCCGTGTTAATAAATGTGCTAGAAAACATTCTGGATGCAGAATTGTTTTCCTGCCAAAAATTAGTTACAACCAAAAAAAAAGAATTGTCACTTGTTGATTTGTACAAAGAAGGATTAAAAAAAGCATTTCTGTTTTCAGAGCACTATTTTATGTTAAAATGCAGAGGCAAGTAGTGTCAGTACTGTATCTGCTATCCATCCTGGCTTTTATAGGCAGCGTTGCTGTGCTTGTCCTCAGATTCTGCTTGTTATTCACTGGGGTAGGGCACGCAATGCGTGCTGTTCAGAACTAAAACGAGGAACACACTAGAAAACACTTTTATAGCATAGAAAGAACATATTTAATAGACATCTTCTGACCCCTTTTTTACAAAATACATTCAACTATATGTTTTCTACTTTTTAAAAAAGATTAAATGCATGCTTTTGCCTCAAAGAGTATATCCACAGTTCTACTCTCCCAATTTTACAACATCATACTTTGCAAGTACATGTCACATCTAAACAATCTCTCTTACAACATTCATGATAAATTATTGTTTAGATTTTAATATGTGAACCTGCCTTCCATCTTCAGTACGATACTGGTACCATGGATCCTGCTTGAGTGCCACATCACTTAGAATCATAGAATCAAAGAACGGTTTGGGTTGGAAGGGACCGTTAGAGGCCATCCAGTCCAATCCTCCTGCAAGGAGCAGGGACATCTCCAACCAGATCAGGTTGCTCACAGCCCCGGCCAACCTGACCTTCAGTGTTTCCAGGGATGGGGCATCCACCACCTCTCTGGGCAACCTGGGCCAGTGCTCCACCACCCTCAGTGTAAAAAATTTTTTCCTAATAGCTTATCTGAATCCACCTCCCTGTGTTTTGTTGGAGAAGGTCCAGAGGAGGGCCATGAAGATAAGAGAGCTGGAGCACCTCTCCTGTGAGGACAGGCTGAGAGAGTTGGGGCTGTTCAGCCTGGAGAAGAGGAGGCTCCGGGGAGACCTTAGAGCGGTCTTCCAGTACCTCAAGGGGGGCCTACAGGAAAGACGGGGAGAGATCATTCAGTAGGCCTTGTTGTGATAGGACGAGGTGTAATGGTTTTAAAATAGAGGGAGGTAGATTTCTGGTTGGTCTAGATGACCTTTAAAGGTCCCTTCCAACCCAAACCATTCTATGATTCTATGATCATCATCCCGGGAGTTTTTGAAAACCTGAGTGGCCTGGTCTGACCACACTCTGGCCATGCTTTGAGCTGGAGCTTGGACTAGAGACCTGAGCTCCCTTCCCACCTCAGTTATCCCGTGAAGACTGTAGGGATAGAGACATTAACCAACAGATTCATGGAGGAAGGAGCAACCTGTCTCTTGGCCAAAAGAAACATGTTCTTCAAGCTTATTAATGCACATCTTGCTCACAGGTAAAGAACAGAGAGGATCATTACAGGGTAAGAGCCGAGTTTGGCATGATGGATGGCAGTTGCATGCAAACTTTGTTACCTGCTTGCTAGGGCAAAGTGGACAGTGACATTTGTGCAGTCATGCATTGCCCATCTGGCAGACAGTACCTGCTGTGTTATCTGTACATGCTGGGCGGTCATTTGGGAAATTGATGGGATTTATTGGAAACATCCGTTAGATGGCTGTACCTATAAGCTCATCACAATTTCTGCAGGCAGTGGTGAATTATGTCAGCGCTTAAATTTACCGTCCCGTAACGTTCAAGAAAATCAGGAAGGCAGAAGAAAAGCTGGTGTTTGGGATCAGCCTTATTTAGCATCTTAAAAGAAATTCTGCCTGTTTGTATGACTTCACTGCCCGATAAAGTGGAAGCTGAAATAGTTCTGGTGTGCGTTTGAAGGTCATTACTGATTCATCAAGATTCATTACTGCTCTGGTAATTATGAGCATAAGGCCTAGGCAAAAACACATTTTCCAAATGCCAGGACTTGCACGGATATATTAATACCGTGCTGTGTGTCTGTTTGCTGGTTTTGAGGAGAATTCTCTTCCTGACATGCTTGAGGTTCCTCCTGGAGTGACAGAGAGAGGCAGGAGGGGCTGTGGCACCGCGTGAGGAGGGAGGGAGATGGTTAGGTCTGCTCTGTCCCTCCAGCAGATTGCGAAGGGATGCGTGGCAGTGCAAGAAAAGTGCCAGACTCTTGGCATGCTCCGTTTTCCGCTTGTTTAGCAGGAATATGTTTCCCTTGACATTTTGTACTTTCAGCAGGAAAGGCATAGGTTGATGTCCTGAGCATCTTATATAAATGGACCTGAAGTAATCCCCTACCCTCCTCCCCCTGCGCCAGCTCCATAAAGTGGGTCACTGAAGAGTGGAGATGAAGACTCAAATGTTGACTCTTTGCCCTAGAAAGGCCTTGTCATCCATAAAACCAACCCTGGGCAAATGTTACTGAAAGACAGGGTGACTCCTCTGTGTGTGTGCACATCATGGGGAATCTGAAGGCAGGAGATGTTAAAATGGCAGTAAAAACCACAGTAAAATAGGCTCATGGTGAGCGAAAAGGAGAGGTGGATCAGGAGAGTGTGTTAGTCTTTGCAAGCAAATAAATATCGTATTCAAAGCAGGAAGAATAAGGCTTTAGGTGATGTGGTCTGCTCTGTTCAGTGTGGGTTCTTACGCTCTCTTTATCCCCCTAAAATCAGTGTCAGTGCAGTGAGAGATGTAACATCTGTCACTTCTGGCTTGCTCTCATCGTTCCCTGGAGGCAGGGTTGTGCAGTGAAGCCAGTTGTTATTGCAGGGGGTTATTTTACTTTATTCTCTGGCTGCACTGCTCTGAATTACGGCGAGAAGGGCTGGATGGAGGAGATGGCTGATACTACTGGGCTGGAGGTGCTGGTGACTCTTCTTTTCCTAAGAGAGTCCTTTCTACTGTTCCACTCCTACCCAGTGTGGGCACAATTAGATGTTCTACATAGCAAATATGTCAACCCAAGTCTTCGTCACTGGGTGAACCTGAAGATGTGCTGAGTGTGCACCACCCTGGGTACTCTGGGGTAGGCACAATCCCTGAGGGGAACATGGATTCTGGGCATGAGCACAGGGCAGGCTGGTGGCCTCCAGGTCTCTTCTTCCACCTCCAAGGCTAGTCATGTTGATGGGTTGATTTGGTTTTACATAGGCACTGCTGGAGATAGGCAGAGAAATTCCTGAAGAGCTGGAGTACACGAGGCTGTGTATCCTTCCTGCAGTATGATGAAAGAGCTTCTGGGCTAAACTAATCAGCTGTCTATTAAATAATGAATTAATTAAATGGCCAGGCTGATGTGTTAGAACATGTGGCCTTGATCTGTTTGGGAAGTGTGTGTCCTCTGGTCATCTTGTTACTCCTTTGATGATACATGAGAGACCTTCATTTTAGTTCAAAATGTTTAATTCATAGTATTGCCTCTTTGCATAATAAAAAATGCATTTTTGAGAGATAATTAGTGGTTCAATTAAGGTATTTGTAAACCTTAAGCACTGTCCACCGTGATCATTCACGGGCAACCCTGAGACGTTCCAGGAAATAACCAGACATTTCATTATTGCAGTAAATTGATTGGTTTTGTGAGCCATTATCTTTGGAGTTTATCTTTGAAAGGAATAGGTGAACAGAAGGGACAGATAAATGCCAGATTTTGTTAAAAGGCTTTTCTTTTATAGTTTTATTTTAGTACTGAATATACAGAGATTTTTCTTCTTAATTCCATCCCTGGGAGCCTCCGTCCCTTCCCATCACAGAGCTTATGGCACGGCTGGCTGAGCTGCTTGGCTGCCGGCTTCTGCGGGGAGCGGGGCGAGGACGGGTGATCTCCTGCTCTTCAACACCTTCCCACCCCAGCACCTGGTTGCCCCCAGGAAATCTGATTTCTCCAGGATATGTTCACCCACCATGGAATGACCTCATTTGGGTTTCTGGGAGCAGGCACCCTCTTTAGTGGCCACGTATTGCGAAGTCTCTTTATTCTTCTCCAGGGGGCTGTGGAGTCGGCTCGTTATCTCGCATTGCATATGGCTCGTGGAGCTCCTCAGCATGACTCCAGCAAGATCATGGAAAGCTAATTTGGCTAATTTGCTGCTGGCTGTGTATGTTCTGGGTTTAAAATGTGCCTCTGCAGAGTCTGACTGCAGAGTACGGTGGTATTTTAAGGTATTAAAATTATGCTGAGGTGTAAGAACTAATTCTGGAATTATTTTATTTTCTAAGCCGATCTCTTATACCAGCCCTCACCATGAAATCTGTAGTTGATGTTCATGTCTTTGCTTCTGATTAGGAGTGACTTGTGCCCAAAAAAACCCATGGGCTGCGGTGCTTTCTCTACTTTGTGTATGGGTGGGGCAGCACACAGGCAACCGGAGCAACAAGAACAGAAAGCAACAGTGACACCAAGATGTGATTTCCTTACAGGTTCACTGGATTTGCCTTCCACATGAGTAGCTAGGTAGATCCTCTTCCATGGTGATGAAAGGCCGTGAAAGGTTAAAGTAAATTCTCTTGACTTCAGCTGCTTTTCCAGTCCTTTGGCTGGATCTGCAGTGCCCCCAGGGCTCTCTTCTCACCTCTGGAGACCCCTCCAGCATATGCTGCCCGACATTCCCCAGCACTTCTAAGAGAAACGCACATTAAGGGTATGCTGAGGAGGTTTAGTCTATACAGAAGTGTCTTAGAGAACCTGAATAATTACCGCTTGCTGCCCTCCAAAGGCTAAATGATCTTGCTCACCTACGTTTTGTATACCAGCTCAGCTTCCCATACCAAGGCTCAGCCAGCCCTGTCTTAAAAAAACCCTCCACGAATCATGAACAGGGACCGAAACACATTTCTCTAGCAGAGGATGATTAATACTAAAGATTCAGACCTTCAAATTCATAAATATTAGAGAAGGAGGATAACGCAAATAATTTCACCTCTGTCTCCTAGCCAGGGCAGTGCAGATTCTTCAGTATTCCTTATCCTGGCCGGTTTTAAATTACTTGGACAATGTGACTTCCAACACTTCTTTTGGGAGATTATCTCTGAGTAATCTCCAGTACGGATTATTTCTTGATATGCAGCTCCAACAGACCTTTGCTCCGCTCTATCCTCTGATTACCAGTTATTACCATTAGTCCATTTTAAGCAGCCTGATCACACCAGCCCACAGCTCCTCCCAGCCCACCGCCTCCCCGTCACTGCTAAGCTTGGCAGTCATCGCTTCAGGGCGGCGCCTCCCTTTCTGCCTGTTCAGGGCACCAAAGGAAATACAGAAGTGACAGTAGCCCCTGCTTCACCTGTACCATCTGTCATCGCCAGTAAAGAACTCAGGAGTCATGTTGTCCCCTCCCAAGCCTACCATGGCATCACCACTTCTGGGGCCTCCTCGTCCTTCTCAAGCTGGTTGTCTTCTGCCCCGTTGAATGATTTCTGTGTAAGCAGATTCTTGCCTCTGCCGTTGTGTGTTTGACAATTAAGCTGTCTGGAGGTTCAAAAGAGGGACAGTAACTGGACCCATCAGGATTTCAAAGATCTAGGGTAGACTAGGACTAGGTTGTGTCTACCCAGAATATACAGTTTGGGTTCACACATTTTGAGTTTTTCCTTGAAACAGCTGCTTTGGTCCTGTCCCCGTTGTCCTGTAGACACAGGGACTGTCCTGGATCAAGGATCCTGTGAAATTACAGTAGAACTACCACAGGAGATCAGATAGGCGGGTCTAGGCTGATTTCCTATCTCCAGTAACAGACACACACGTCTGCCTAGGGAGCAATTTAACAAAAAAAAAGAGGACAAGAATAGAGTGACACCTTCTGCCATCTGACCTTCTGGTGAGTCAGCGGCTTTCGAAGGCAAAGGTTGTCTCAGACTGTTTTATTTAAGAGCCAGGAGTGGAGATATATCACCAGTAGCCCTCTCATGCGTCTGCCTCTGCCAATTCCAAAGGATCACAGCGTGTGTTTTTAAAGTAGGTGCTACTTTAGCGTTACTAACACTTTTATTTTTCAAGTGATAGCCCTCTACTCTTTAGGAAGCAGATTTAACTGCTAAGAGTATTAACTTATTTTTAAAGGCACTTGCTGCATGAGTAAGAAAATGTTTATTGTTTCAAATATTGAGTTTAGCTGATCTGTTATTCTACACGAGCGGGAGCAGAATTGACCTTTATCTGCAGCGGGCTCTGTCGCTGGTGCTGCAGATGCGCTGATGGCTCACTTGAGGAGGCCTGAGCCCCTCCGAGACACTGCTTGTGCCACAGCAGCACCTGCCAGGAGAGGGAGGCTGGCACAGCTGGCAATACCCTGACAGGGCCAGCAGAACCCCGACACGGCTGTCAGCACCCATCTCACCTGCTTGGCACTTCTGGCTGGCAACGCCTTTGCTAGCACACCTTGTTTGTGCGCGTTTGCACGTGCACCTTTGCTGTTGCACTTTTGCTCTTGAACTTTAGCTTGTTGCACCCTTGTTCACGCACCTTTGCTCATTCATCGCCCTTGCCATACCAGGCATCCTTGCTTCTAGTAACGAGTGATAGAACAAGAGGAAATGGCCTCAGGTTGTACCAGGGGAGGTTTAGATTGGATATTAGGAAAAATTTCTTAACCAGAAGGGTTGTCAAGCACTGGAACAGGCTGCCCAGGGAAGTGCTGGAGTCACCATCCCTGGAGGTGTTCAAAAGATGTGTAGATGTGGTGCTTAAGGATGTTGTTTAGTGGCAGACTTGGCAGTGCTAGGTTCATGGTTGGACTTGATCTTAAAGGTCTTTTCCAACCTAAGCCTTCCAAGAAGGCCAACAGCATCCTGGCTTGTGTCAGGAACAGTGTGGCCAGCAGGAGTAGGGAAGTGATTGTGCCCCTGTACTCGGCACTGGTGAGGCCGCACCTCAAATACTGTGTGCAGTTCCGGACCCATCAGTACAAGAAGGATGTTGAGGTGCTGGAGCGCATCCAGAGAAGGGCAACGAAGCTGGTGAGGGGTCTGGAGCACCAGTCTGATGAGGAGTGGCTGAGGGAACTGGGGTTGTTCAGTCTGGAGAAGAGGAGGCTGAGGGGAGACCTCATTGCTCTCTACAGCTGCCTGAGAGGAGGGTGTAGGGAGGTGTGTGTTGGTCTCTTCTCCAAAGTAACTTGTGGTAGGACGAGAGGAAATGGCCTCAGGTTACATCAGGGGAGGTTTAGGTTGGATATTAGGAAACACTTCTCTACTGGAAGAGTGGTCAGGAACTGACCAGGGCAGTGGTGGAGTCACCATCCCTGGAGGTGTTCAAAGAACGTGTAGATGTGGCACTGCAGGACATGGTTTAGTGGGCATGGTGGTGTTGGGTTGATGGTTGGACTTGATGATCTTGGAGGTCTCTTCCAACGTTAAACATTCTATGATTCTAAATGATTCTACGATTCTCTGTTTCTACACCCTTGCTCGTGCAGACTTGCTGGGCCTTCCTCCACAGCCGGCTCAGCTGCCTGGTCCTCCCTACATCTTGAGTTGTTGTAAGGAAAGAAAAACTTTGATTATTTTCTCCTCAATTCTCTAGGTCTCCCTGTCCCCCTGCCCCATCTTCCTGATTTCTCTGTGGGCGTTGCATTGATTTGAGTTTCTTTTGTGACTTTCCTTAGCTTTATTGCTTATGAAAACAAGTCGTACATGATCAGACTGCCAGTGCCTGTCAGTTGCCGTGTCGCAATCCCCCACGCTCCGTGATGTTTTTTTGACCCTGTAGCTAATTTAAGGCAAATTTGACAGCAGAACAGACATCTCAAAGATAATGAAGTACCTGTGAGTTTGTGAAAATAAACAGATGGGTATAAAAAGGGGAACTCTACCAAAATCCCTCCCTGAGCAAAGATGCCGTGCTGTCCTTCTTCGTAATTAGAGTAGAGAATCGGCGTCCGAGTTAAGTGGGACCCATAGCCATAACTGGCCTGGTGGGGGCAGGGAAATATTTTGTGGGAGCATGCTGTCTTGGGCACTTTCAGTCAAATGTGATACTTGAAAGCTGCAGCCGGACTCCTTATTTATTTCACTCTCCTTCCTTTCAAATACTTCTGGAAGCTACTCCCTCTATTTTATAACCATTACCCCTCGTCCTGTCACAACAGCCCCTGCTGAAGAGTCTCTCCCCACCTTTCCTGCAGCCCCCTTTAGGCAGTGGGAGGCCGCTCTCAGGTCTCCCCAGAGCCTCCTCTTCTCCAGGCTGAACAGCCCCAGCTCTCTCAGCCTGGCCTCACAGCAGAGCTGCTCCAGCCCTCTCAGCATCTGCGTGGCCTCCTCTGGACCCTCTCCAACAGCTCCACGTCCTTCTGATGTTGGGGGCTCCAGAGCTGGACGCAGTGCTGCAGGGGGGGTCTCACCAGAGCAGAGCAGAGGGGCAGAATCCCCTCCCTCGACCTGCTGCCCACGCTGCTGGGGATGCAGCCCAGGATGCGGTTGGGTGTAGCAGGTATTTTTTTGAGGGCTGTGACCCCATGGTCTTGCCCTTGTGGTTCTCACGGTCAGTGAATCCCTGAGATGGGAGAAGGTTGGGCTTCCCCGGGGCAGCTGGAGGTGCTGGGGAGCGAGAGGAGAGCTCCGAGGGAGCCTGCAGCATCCCTGCTGACTGGGACATGCTTTGATCAAAGCACATGCACGGCAGGGAGCAGATCCACTGCCCAGGGGGGAAGGGACAGAGTAAATGTTTTTTTATTGATCCAGACAGAGCCGTGTATTATTTGAACTGAGAAGCCACAAGCAGATGAGCTGGAAAAAATGTTCAGAAGGTGGCTCCTTCCTGCAGGCAATGCACAATGTGCTTTCAAACCTTTATACTGTGTTTTCCTTCTTGGAACAATACCTTCTTCCCGGTTTAGTGTGTGTTTTCATAGAGCGTTGCTTTAGGAAGTAGTTGTTTGATATCGGTTTGATGTTCTTGATTTTGAGAGAGAAGGTAGAGGAGTCCCACCAGAAGCACCTAGCTGGTGCAGGTCCAGCATAAATACTGCGTACTTCACAGGAAAAGTGGTATTTTTTTCACTAAACTGTGGGTAGAGCTCTGACAAGACTGCTGTGATGGCTTCATTCCACCTCCCCTTCACTGGGGTGGACCATCTTGTGTCCTGCAGCTCTTCCTCACCAGGGCTTTTGGGCATCTTCATGGGGTGGTTCTCCTCTGGGCTCCCTCCAAGGGCTCCAGTTCTCCTGGGCGCTGGCCTGTGCTCAGGACCTGCTATGGCACAGACAGGCAGAAGTGATAAATAAGAATGTTTTATTAATGCTGGGAATGTTTTATTAAAGCAGGCTTTCTTTTTTTCTTCTTTCGTTTTCTTTTTTTTCTCTTTTTGAAGTATAAAGAAATTTTTCCTTTACTCTTCTGTGGAAAAAAGTTATTTCCACTTTTGCATGTCCCACCAGATTTGGAAGGAGCTATTAAAGCCTTCAAAACAGCTGAAAGCAGCATTTTGGTGCCTATGAAAGTCCCTGATTTCAACTCTTGATTCCTAGCAGACTTGTCAGGTCCGTAGACATGAGGTGGGTCCCGGGGGAAAGCTGGAACTGTTTCTCACTGAGACAAGTCTGTTGTTTCTGTCTCTGGGGGCCTGAAAATAGCCTTTGATTATTTTTTCCTGCGGATGGGAGTTATGGAGCAGGATGTATTTTGTAAGTTCTGGCATTCAAGCAAACTGTGAGAGCAGGACAGTGTGGAAAGGTGATGCTCTGAAGAGGGGCTGATTTAAATTGGAAAGCATCTCTCTATGTGATTCAGAACAGAAGACCTATAATGGCAGCCGAGTTTTCAGAAGACACAGAAGAAAATAGAGTGTGGTCAGTGTTTAAATCAGGATTTTCCATATCTTCACCGCAAGGATCCGTGGCGCAGAAGGCACCGTGTGGGATCTGGAGATCACAGGCAGCTTCAAAGATGGAGCTTTCATTTGTGTTGCACCAAGAAGAGGAGTAAGAGATTGACTGTAAACCCCATGCAGGTATGATGAGATGGGAATGATAATTGGACATGGTAAAACCATTCTCATCAGACCAGCAGAGCTTGCAGTGCTTTAATTATCAAATGCTGTCACCTGTCTGGTGGGACCAACGGTGGAAGCTCACTGGGATGGCCGTCGTGCAAACACCGATGCCTTTGCCATGGCATTTCTGTCCTGATCAGCAGTGTCTCTTCCGTGGAAAGCTCACTCTTCTCCTTGCTGCTGAGGACTGGTGATTCAGAGCCGTGGCTGGTAATTCGGAGCGGCACTGGGGGCAATTAGAAAGTCTTGGTCTCGCAAGACTGTGGAGAGGAGGAAGGATGAGTTCTTGGCCATCGCCAGCTCCCTGTGCGGTGGTGCCAGGTATTCCTGCTCCAAGGGGCTGCCTTGGAGCTGCAAACAGGTGTTCCCATATTCCTTCCGGATTTGTTAGTGCAAATCTCTGTGGTAAAAATACCACTTTGATAGACCTCCTGTGATAGAAGGACACCAACTGCGTTTTGGTTTCAGGTCTTGAATTCTGAGCTGATTTCTGAATTGGCATGATTCCCATCTACATTGCGTGGCCACTGGATAAAATCAGCAGCCAGTCTCTTATAAAAAAGTTTTTTAGTGACAAATGCTCATAAAAAGGAAAGCCATAACTTGCAGTGATAAAGTGCTAGTTGCGACCAGTGGTCCAAATACGCTGGTGTACACTGGTACGGCGTACTGGCATGTCAGAGATGTGCAGGGAGGCAAAAAAGTGTCATAACCACAGCCGTTAAATCTTATTTTAGCCACGTCAAGCAGCTGAACACTTTGTTTCATAAATAAAGTAGTATTGCAGTCTTCCAGGGTAAGAGGCTTATAAATAAGAAAGATGGAGACAAACTTTTTAGCAGGGCCTGTTGTGATAGGATGAGGGGTGATGGTTTTAAAATAGGAGGAGGTAGATTGAGACTGGATATAAAGATATTTTCACGCTGAGGATGGTGGAACCTTGGCCCAGGTTGCCCAGAGAGGTGGTGATGCCCCATCCCTGGAAACATTCCAGGCCAGGTTGGATGACTCTCTGAGCAACCTGATCTGGTTGGAGATGTCCCTGCTCATTGCAGGGGGGTTGGACTGGATGGCCTTGAAAAGTCCCTTCCCACCCACACCATTCTGTGATTCCATGTAGTCACTGTGCATTACTGTCTGTGCATAAATTAATTCTTCGTGTATAATTATGACTGTACAAGCAAGAAATGTAATGCTAATTGTTGAACTGTCTCTTTTTCTCCTTTGAAGTCCCACCCAATTTGACTGTTCCTCAAGAAAAGTCACCGCTGGTCACCCGGGAAGGGGACACGATCGAGCTGCAGTGCCAGGTGACAGGCAAGCCCAAGCCCATCATCCTCTGGTCCCGAGCAGACAAGGAGGTCGCCATGCCGGACGGGGCGATGCAGACGGAGAGCTACGATGGGATCCTGAGGATAGTGAACGTGTCCAGGGAGATGACGGGAACCTACAGGTGCCAGACCAGCCAGTACAACGGGTTTAATGTGAAACCCAGAGAAGCTTTGGTACAGCTCATTGTGCAGTGTAAGTAGACCATTATTTTCTTTCCATGAGGCTTTGCTGAGAAAAAGTTGTTGATTTATTTCTCCCCTAAATACACAGCAGCAAGAGTCTTATGGTTGTTACATTTTTGATGCTGTTCTGTTTGGCTCTGTAGTTCCCTGAATCCATTATTTTAATGTAAATATAAAATTAAAGATTACATAGGAGCCCCATTTATATTAAAAAAAAAAAAAAAAGGGTGGTGCGATCATTATTTTCGTAGTGCCTAGCTTTAAATTTCTTGACAGAAGAACAAGCAATTGAGATAGGAGGACATACTTCTATAAATGCAGATCTGATGCTGATCTCATTTGTTGATACTGTGTAAAACAAGAAAAAAAAAAATGAGAATGAGCTGCTCCACCTTGGCAAGTCTGCATAGTCTGCTCTGACTCTGAGTGTGAACCATCAGCATCAGGAACGGGAAAGAAAACGTAAGAGGAAATCAATTATTTGGGAAATGCTCAGCATTTATTATTGGAAAATGAAAAGCCTGGTTTGATATGGTCTGTGGGAAATAACGAGCCGTTCTTTGTCGCTGTGTGTGTGATAAAGATGTTTGCTAAACGACTTTAATGTGTCTGTTGTGTTGCTGGTACTTATTTTCAGTTTTTTATAAAGTGACTTGTGCAGCTTTCATTTTTTCTGGTCTCAGATGCCGAAGTATTATGGCAGATTTGCTTTTTAGCCGTGTCCTGTGCTCAGCACAGCTGACCTCTTTGGGGCCTCCAGGGACAAGATGCTGCGGTATCCATAGTTATTGCTAATAATCAACTGATTTGTTTTCTTCCAAGGTCTGTTGTATAACAAATCATTTATGCACTTGATGACATGTTGTGGTATCTGCAGTGCTTTCATCAGAGCTGTTTACTGGTGTGCTGGCACAGCTTTTTATCCAAGCATGCTTCTGTCCCAGCCAGCAATCACGTGGATCAATGACACCAAGAGCCTCCTGAGAGTCAAGCCCGCAGGCAAGCTTGGAGCCTTCTCGCTTGGGCTTCTCCTGGTTGTGGGTTCATCTGCACCAGGACTGGCACCATCCCATCTGCACTGATGGACCTAAACTGGGAGCAGAGGTGTCTTTGACTCACTCTCTAGCGATTGCAGAAAATGGCCTGGATGTTAGATTACCCTCCAGAGAAGTCTGTTTTCCCCTGTAGAGTATAAAAGGATCATGGGAGGATTAGTCTCCTACTGATGGCAATTTTAAAGCACGTGGATTGTTGTAGGGAAGACTGACTCCTGTTCGAACAGGCTGGACCAGCCTGCACGGGCGGCCTTGATTCAGAGCTGTGGTACCACTGGGGAGCCCTTGCTGACACAAGAATTTTTACTCATGTCGTTATTACCGGGATCGTGGTTCTTCTCATGATGGCTTTTGTTGTTATTGTAACTAGGACTACTTGTCACACACAGCTTCTCTTTGAGTTCTCCTGTAACAAACCATCGTCGTTATAGATGTTTGATTTTAGCTGCACAGAGAAGGTAATTTACAGAAGTTAAATGTTATGAAAAGGCAGAAGATGAAAGACATGGAAGGACAGAATGTAGGATATGTGGACAGGGCTCCACAACTATACTGTAAGTGGACATGCCACCGGGGCACAGGTCATTGCCAGGGCTGGTGGTACCTTGTCCTGGGCCCTCACAGCATGAACGATGGGAGAGAGGAGGGGTGGATGCTGGGGAAGAGGCGGAGAGCAACAGCACAAAACCCTCGCAGGGATTTTCAGTTGCTGTAGTTTATCAGGTGTGTGCACACAGGCTGGGTGTGGTATATTTTGGCCTCCACAACTTTGCTGGGACATGTCTTTGCTATCCATTGCAAACATTAAAAATCCAAGAAAATATTCAATATAGTTGTAAATTAAAGAAAACCAGGGTTGTGAAGACTTGCTGTGATAGTCCCCAGCCTGTTGCTCTTGGGACATTGAGTTGGGACATCTTGGGAAAACGGCAGCGGCGTAGCTCATAGAAGTGATGGGCTAACCTAATTCCTTAGAGAGCAACAGTGATGGGTGAGAAAGGGGATAATGTGCAAGATTTTTTGATAGATTGGTCTATATGGTGACTGCAGGCCTTGATGATCTTGAGCTGCAGAGAGGAACATGAATAATAAACTCAGTAAGAGCTGATTCGCAGAGTCCCCTGTGAATCTGTGAACAAGAGCCGCTATACAAACGGTGGTGCAATGCTCCTCATGAATGAGGAGGAGAGAAAGTGGCTTCTTTCCCCTTTTCTGTCACTGATTTTCTGTGAGAACTAGAAAAGATTTTATTTTCTGATCCCTTGGATCTTCCATCTTAGCCATTTGGTTTATATTCTGTTTTTGTCCAAGTACATCATCTCTTCCAGATGTCTGAGCAGTCCAGCATGGTTGCTGTAACACCCTGGTTTGGGTTGGCTGTGATGGTGTGTGGAAGATGGACATGTGGAGGATGGACACGTGGATGATGGAGTCTTCTTCAAGTAATTCTGTTCATGTACAAATACGTGCGTGGAGGGTGTTCCCGGTAAAGCAAGAGCTTCCGTGGGAAAGCTCTGGAGGTAAATCCAGTCCAGCAGTTTCAAACAGCAAACCCCCCCAGTGCCAAGACTTTCTTCTCTCAATCCTTGGGAGCATTATGAGCCCAGAGGGAGCTCTGTTTCATGTGTTTTCAAGTAATCAAAGTAATTTTCAGCTTTGCTTGCTGTATTTTTTTTTTTTTTTTTTTTTTTTTTTTTTTTTTTTGGAACCCTCAGAAGCTCAATTCGCTTGGGGGATACAGAAGTCTTTTGCAGGCATAGAAACTCTTCTATTTATCCAGCAAGCTCTGCATCATTTCTCCCGGTCTCCATTTCGAAAGCTTTTAAGCAGATGCTGTTATTTTCTGCAGCAGGGAGGTAGTCCTGCATTTCATGTTAGAGGAAGGGACAACTGAGTTTGGATCTTGGAGAGTGTTTCTCAAGATGTGGATGAGGACTTCTTACCAGCTGCACTTCTTCAGGAGCTCAGCCAGTCCCTGGTGGGACTCGGTGGGATGACTCCTGCTGACTTCCAAAGGCTGGTAGATGCGTTACTTGGATTGCTGTTATATTACAATATTTTACTGGAGGAAAAAACCTCTGGTTTGATGTATTTTTAGTGCTGCGTTAGATGCAGCAGTTCACGTATTCTGAAAGAAATAGGAGACACAAGTAGAAAATGGTTACAACGAGCAGGAGTATAACAGATATTTACAGGAGATTTTTATTTATTCTGTCCTCATTTAGATTTCTGCTCACATTATTCAGCTCCTAGCAAGTGCCAATTTGGAGATGAAGGGACAAAGCGTATATTATGTAATGCTTTGATTATTTTTCTTGTGGGAGGAAAGTACGTGTGCTCCCATCGACTTCAGCATCGTTTTCCGTAACTAGCCTAGCATTTATTCAATTGTCATAAAAACCAGTTCTTTTCAGTAATTTTCTAATATTTATTTCAGATGCTTCTATCAGTTATAAACAGGGAAAGATACTTAATGAAACACTTTTATTTCTATAATAATTCATTGATTCATTGAAAGGCTGGAGCAGCTCTGCTGTGAGGCCAGGCTGAGAGAGCTGGGGCTGTTCAGCCTGGAGAAGAAGAGGCTCTGGGGAGACCTTAGAGCGGCCTTCCAGTGCCCAAAGGGGGCTGCAGGAAAGATGGGGAGAGACTGTTCAGTAGGGCCTGGTGTGACAGGACGAGGGATAATGGTTTTAAAATAGAGGGGGGTAGATTCAGATTAGATATTAGGAAAAAATTTTTTACAGTGCCAGTTGTAGAACACTGGCCCAGGTTGCCCAGAGAGGTGGTGGATGCCCCATCCCTGGAAACATTCCAGGCCAGGTTGACCGGGGCTCTGAGCAACCTGATCTGGTTGGAGATGTCCCTGCTTCTTGCAGAGGGGTTGGACTGGATGGCCTTGAAAGGTCCCTTCCAACTCTAACCATTCTATGATTCTATGATTTCACTTTGTATGTGATGCGTGGGTGTGTGAGCAGTTCTGTTCACAGACCGTGGTAGCTGGGTACATTCCCATTTTCTGGGTTGTCAGAAGAGTTCCTGCTTGTGGGAGCAGGACTTTGGTGGGACAAAGTGATGTATTACTCTATTTTGCTCCACAGGGCAAATCTTTCAGTGGAATCACTGCTCTAAGTCATATTCCTTGGTTCAAACTAAAGAAAAATTAAAGATAAACTCAAAGATAAGGGTATTTTTTTACTTTTACTTATGCTCAGTTCATCTGACCAGTTTTAACAGAGTTTTTCTCTTCCTCTCTTCTCTTTTCCCCTGGCGTACCTTTAATCCACGCTTGGTGAAGTCAAGATCCCAGACTGTGGGTTCTCTAGGAAAATGACCGGTTTCTGAGCTTTGCTCCAGTTTGGCTGCCAGCTGTAGCTTAAGACTTTTGGTTTTTCGTGTTTACCATCACATTCTAAAAATTCTAATAGGAAAACACAAAGGCATGATGGGAAACCAAAACTAAAGGAAGCCTCATCCCTCTTAGCCCCGGTCTGTTGGACAAGGTGTGGTCAGTGTGCTTCTCGGTGCACTTTGGAAGTCACACGATCTTTGTCATGTCCTGAAGTGACTGCTCAAAGGTAAAATACAGCAATGGTGATACTTGTTTTGGGGTCTAAATGAGTAGGAGAGGAATTTAATTGCAAATTTTAGCAATCTGGACGTTTACATACCTATGCTTCCTGCCTGTTTACAGAGAGAGAAGCATCCACAGAAGGCAGCAGAGCTTCTGCTAAGAAAAGTGTCTGGGAAATTTTTTCTTTGTCCTGGTTGCCAATCTGTAAAATGGAGATAACGGTTCCTACCCTGGAGGTTTTGGAGATGAGATTCTGATTTGTAGTAATGAAAGACGCATATCTGATTTGATCAATAAACCTTGTATCCTTGGCTTATTACTATTATTACCCTGCACTGTTTTCGCTTAGGTGTGTTGGCACTCGGCACAAGCCTACGGGCTTTTACTGACTTTGATCTTTATTGTTTGGTCAATTTTGTGAGTCCTGCTAGCTTTTCTCCGAGAGATGTGTTGGGATCGTGGAAGTACAGCAGCAAGAAGAGCTGAACACCTTTGGTGGGGTTTGGTCACTGTTGTGACTGTAACGTCCGTCTCCCATGGGAGATTGGAGGTCTATAGGATGTGGCTTCTTCGCCATCATCTTCTTTTGAGTTGGATGCCCTATCCCTGGAAACATTCCAGGCCAGGTTGGCCGGGGCTCTGAGCAACCTGATCTGGTTGGAGATGTCCCTGCTCCTTGAAGGGGGGTTGGACTAGATGATCTTTGAAGGTCCTTCCAACCCTAACCATTCTATGATTCTATGAGATGGTGGCATCCAAAAAGGAAGGGCTGTTCTACACGTGCGCTCTTAAAGGTGGCTTGCGCCAGTTGAGTTTGAGGAGCCAGGGCACGACAAAACACAAAAGGAAAATGGGAATTACGTGCAGGGACAGTGCTCAGAGCCCTGCGCCTGCTTGCAGCACCAACCATTTTCTGTGCAAATTTCAATAAATGAAAGTTAAAATAAATAAATAAATGCCTGCTGTTGGCAGACAGGGTGCAATCCAGTGATAATTTAAATGCACCACTTTTACTGCTGGGAGAGAATACTTGGGAAATAAAAGTGCCATCAGGTACAATATAATCACATGTTTACATCGTGTACCTTATCAAGTGATGATAGCAGGAAGGACAGAGTCATTTTTCACAGTGGACATTGCTGCAGGTTGGGCTTGCGTTTTATATGCTGTAGTTTCACTTTGGTGCTACGTAAAATATTGTTTATAATATAAACTGTTTTCCGACTGCCTTGGTCTCCAGGCGCTTGTAAAGCCTCTTAAAACATCAAAGATATTTCATGGTAACGCAGTTGGCAGCACAGTTGGCCACGTTGCGATACGTTGAATTTTCCTTCCACTGGAGTTCCAGTTCATGTGTGTCATTCCTACTCGGTAATAAATTCTAAACAACTAATGAAATCACGCTGAAGGGGAACAATCTTCAGGGATTATGTTTGAAATGGAGCAGAGCTAATTAGTAAGAAATACAAGGCTGAATTATGATCTCAGGTGCGCCATTGCAAATCTGGAGTGTATCAGTGGGGCATAAATTAGTTGTTTGGGTTTTACGTCAGCAGGAGAGAGTTCAGAATTGGGTCCGCTTCGCTTTGATTGTAGATGGTGTTTGCAACCGAGGACAGGAAAAAATAATCTTTTATGCCTTAAACAGGCAGTTTGGCAGCTCAGAAAAAGTTGTCATATATATTCTGTGACCGTCTAAATATGTGCCTGGTGAAACATTTATATGTAAATATATATTATATTAATAATGAAATAAAAAGTTGTTGCAAAAGGAAGGAATGAAGTGTTCTCCATCCAAAATAGGACTAGAATTAATGAGCTTAAAACTCAGGGAGATTTAGGAAAGTAATTTTGAGAAACTTTTTAACAGGTAGGGGGGCTAATCCCCGCAGTAAGTTGCCAGGAGACTTACAGACTTTTGAGTCCGTGGATGGGTTTTTTGGAAGCTGGATTGACAAAGGCCTGCGAGGAATGGGGATGGGCAGGAAGGGGGACAGGGACCAGGACCACTGCTCCGGTTTGGAGATGTTCACCTTGAGTTTCAGCTCCAGAGAAACATGCCCTGTGCTGTGACAGCAGCTCGTTACTTTGGAAGATTTTTTGTAGTCCAAGTTCTTCACTCGTGTTGCTGGGCAGAGCCAGGTGAGTTACTGGTACTGCTTTGTGAGTGGGGATCAGGAGCACGAGTAAAACTCCCAGAAATTGAAACGTTCTCGATTTTCAAATCTGCTTATAAAATTTTAACTATGAAAATGTATTAAAAAGAGAGCACTCAGGGAATTTCCGTAGGTGAGAAGAGTAATTGAATGGGGAAGATGTCTTTATTTTTAAATAATCATTGAAATATATTTTTAAGCAGGTTGAAATGATAAAGGAAATCTGTATCTTACGTTTTACATTCATATTATGTCCTTTTTTCCTTATGATTAAAGCTTTTTGTGGAAGAAGCTGATTAGTATTCAGGACAAGTGTTGTATAACCCAATATGTTCCCAGACTTTTTGGTTTATTACTTTCTGAATGGCTTCTTTTTCTGGAGATAGGATTTGGTTTTGATTTAGGTGGTTTGTGGTGGGAGAGAGGGCAGGCTAAAAGAAAGCTAGAACTCGGCCTTCTACTTTTGTATTTCTGGACCGTTTTTCATGTCTTTTTGGAGTATAGGAATAAATGACTTTAACATGTTGCTCCCAGTCACCTTTATCATTTTGGTTTGCGTTTTGAAGTTGCCTTCTCCATCCTGGTGTGTTGTGTGGGTGCAACTCCGCATCCATGGGTTGCAGGTTTTTCCCAGGATTGCCCTCATGTGGGACAGATATGTTCTGCCTGTCTCAGCCTAAAAATTCAGTCCGCCCTATGGCCGTATATATTTAGGCAGTCCAGGTAACACTGCCACTCTTCTTGTGTTTGACCTGTGGGTGAAGTTCCCAGCTCTTTGGTTCTTAGACTAGAAATTTTCCAGAAAACTCTTACTGCTTTTACATAAAGCAACGGTCAAAATCTCTTCTATGAAATCCTCAGTGAAAGATGATAGAGAAGGATTTCAGCATAGCGCATAAGCAGTTATGACTTTGTACGTAATTTATCAGAACGGACTGAAGGAGGAAAAATATATGGAAATAATTGATGGCTTGATCAGCAAAGCAAAATACTAGGAGCTTTTTGACATTTAGCAAGGTCAAAGGCAATGCGTGTCTAGTGACCTGGAGAGGTAATGAATATGCAAACACTGGCAACATGGAAAATTGTAAATGAGAATGAGATCATTTGAATTTCTTCTTGTTTAATATTAAAACTATAGTCATTGAGAGAAGCTCCTGAGATGTATCTTTTTCCTGTTAGAAATTCCAAAAGACAGCATAGCAGCGAGGACCCCAGAACCTGAAGCATAAACATGGATGGTATTGGGAAAAATTGAATTATTCATAGAGGTTTCTTTTTGACAATTGGTTGTGTAGAAGATAGTCTTACACCACAGAGCAGTTCACAGCAGTGTCTGAGGGCAAAACCAAAGACGATCTTCTAGACAAAAAATGTTTTGGTTTTTTGAGAAGTGAGAGTGAGAGGAGGAATGGGAGTAGATGCAAATGTAGCATATCTAAATTTAAAATAAAAAGAATCAGAATTAGGGTGTCTTTGAATGCTGTGCTTCTCCTGGAGATGGCATTGAGGATCTGAGTAGTCAAATTAACAATCTTGGGAGAATGGCACTTTTTAATCCATCAGTACTTCTTTCAGGTTTGTTCACAGAAATGTGCTCTCTTTTAATCATGGTAGCTTTTTTCTGACACTGGTGTATCAGTACTTCCAGCTGTTTCAAGTTAGCTCCATGAAGCTAGGCTGTCCCCTTGAAACTCAAGAGAGGGAGGATCAGCAAGAACCATCAGCATCCATGCTCCATTAGAAACCTTCAGTGCACATAAATGGTAGGTTGAAATGTGGTGGAGTTTGGGTTTTTTTTCCCTCTGATGCAAGGAGAAGATTGTCCCCCTCAGAGCACATGGGGGCTTTGATCCGAAATGCCACCAAGGTGGGAGGAAGCCTCCAGTATTCATGTAACCTGCTTGTTTCTTGGAAAGGCTTTCCTGGGCTTTGCAGAGTGAATGGGAACGCCCGCGTGGACAGTGGACTGTCCGTGGAGCTTTATTGCCTACGTACGGGATTTTCAAGAGCAAAAGTTTTCTTCTGCCTTTATATTGTGCATCAGGCCGTGTCTTATTTTAAATAAACTATGCTTTGTTACGATAAAAGAGAGACTAGCTTCACAATTAATAACTAATTAAGAGAGGAGAATCAAAAGGCAAATGTACACAGTGAGTTAGAACCAAAAAGGATTGAGGGAAATCTGTGAGACTCCACTAGGGTTTGTGGTGTTCAGTGAAAACCCCAGAAATCATCGGGAGAAGAAGGTAAACAGGAGAATAAGAAGGAATGTCACAGTTAAGGAAAAAAAAAGGAGTTAGGAGAAAAAAAAATACCACAAAGGTCAGCAAACATCATGACAGGACTCCAGCAGTTCTGCTGGAGGAGAGAAGGTCAGCAAGGGCGCTGTAGCTCGGAATGCAGTGGCTGAGGATGCCAGGGTGCCATGGCCATGCCTAGTCTAGGCAGGGAAATGCCCTTGTAGGACAAAAAATGAGTGTAAAAATGTCAACTACCAACCAACCAACTAATGGAAAGGTGAATTGAAATCATTAATTATAGCCATTCAGCTTTTTTTCTTTTTTTTGCAATTGGCTATTTTAACTGAAGAAGATGCTGAGTGAAAGTTTCCTTATTTTTTTTCCTCCCATATTACTTAGGAGACTTACTCCAGTAATTAAAAGAAATATACATTTCATCGAAAGCTGTGATTGCAAAGTGAAGCATTAAAAGTTTAAGGCAATGTAGATATTTAAAGAAAGGTTATTACTTTCTCTGCACTCTCTCATGGCAGATTTTTTTTTTTAATATTACTGTTCAGAGGCATTGTCCGCTGCTGTTAATATGGAGTTTTGCAAATCATTTTACCTGTGGAGAAAAAAATGGTGTCAGCAGGCACATTCCTTTCACTCAGCAGCAGGAATGAAATTAGACTTCGATTGTGCTGGTACGTAGTCAGGTTTTTCTAACGGAGCTGGTCCAGTGGGCACTGGACTCATGACAGCAGTCACGGAGATGCTGTGAAAGCTGGGAGGATCTTTGTTGCTGTGGGGCAGTGATGGTTTTTTGGTAACCCTCCTTTTTTGGGTCACTCCCATCATCTGTGTTGGCCTTGTTGGAGGAGATCCTCTTGTACTCTTCTCCTCCCAGCAAAGAAAACACATTATGAGTTAAATGACTGGAGATGATAGGAGCTTCGGCAGTGACATCAGTGGATGAAGGGTTTCAAAGAGCACGGGACACGTCGGTTGTGCATCTGCGTCAATGGCTGGTAGGGTATGGATTTTACCTTCGTGCTTCCACTGTGTTGCCTTGCTATCCAGCTCCACCGCCCATCTGGGGACCGTCATTCTGCTTGGTGCAAAGAGATTTAAATCATGCCTGTTGACATCGAGCAGCAATGCCGCGCAGTGCTCTGACCTTAATTTCTTGCTGTGGGCATTGCAGTCTTCGGCGGTCTTCACAGGCTGGTGGGAGTGTTAGTAAGCTGCACAAGTTGCTTTCTTGAGAAAAGTTTATGACAGAAAATTCCTCGTAACAGGATTTCTCATGCTCTCCTTCTTATATTCAGCAACTTTCCACATAATAAAAGGGAAATTTCACACCTTTCATTTATTACTGGGTTGGTAAATAAAAATTCTGGAGACTAAACAAAGAGGAGGCATATCCTACTTTTTTTTTTTTTAGAGGGATTTTTATTTCTAGGTAGCCCAAGCCGTTGAAAATATATTCGAACCGTTCCAATTGATACATATTTCTCACTTTTCCGGGCTCCTTTGTAGTTACTATGCCCATTAATACATATTCTTATCAATAAAGCCATTTTTATCGACTGTTTCCCTCAAGGTGTAGCAGCTTATTCAGATTTATCTTATCATTCAGATTTATTATTGGCACAATTTCTCCCTTTTACTCTGTTTGTACCAAATAATCGACTGTATCTATCCTCATTTTCCTGTTTGTGGCGGGACTGGCTTGCACACAGAGGGGCAGGAGCACAAGCCATGCCTGCTCTTCGTTAGAATGAAACGAGAGGAGACCGACCTCTGCAACAAGGGGTGGTTGGTTGTTTTCTCTTGGAGGTCCTGGTTTGCACTGCAAAGGCCAAGAGATGCTATTCCTTCCGTAACTTGTTTTTTAACAGTAATTACGATGTGTTTAGGCTTACAATGAAACCATGCCAAGCATTTTCCTTGGTGAGGAAGCCTGTTATTTATTGAATGATCTCATTCCATGTGTTTTCCCTCTGTTGTCTTTGGTGCCCTCAACGCATGCAGTTGTTCTTTGAGCGCTACGGAGTGAAAATGTAGGCATCTCTATGGATCTCCTCCATTTAAATCTTTGGTGGTATGAAAAGGCAGACTGTTGCGTTTTATTGTACTTTTCAAGCTAAGCTCGTTAACTCTGAACCTGGAAAAGCAAACATCGTGCTCTGTTGCAGGGGGTCAAAATTGTAAAGCTGTATTAGCGAAAAAGAGATTCTTCTCAATGTGTGCATACCCAGGGCTTTCTGAAATCACTGGAGTCATGGCTGTGGTGTGCTGGTGGAAGCTGCCCTAAACCAGCCCTACCTGGCTTCTGAAAAGCATCGGTCAAAACTATTCATGTTTTTCCACCTCTGCACGCCCTCTGTCCATCCCTGCCCTACAGCTCTTCCTCATTCTCTGTTCATACAGTTCAAGCCCCTTGTTCATTGTCCAACCCACAGTGGGGATGGGGAGCGGTTTGTCCTCTTTTGGTTGCTCCTTACCTAGTTAGACTGTTGTGTTGTCAGCCCTCAGTTGTCTCTAAATTACATGGACCTGTTTCCTGCACATTTGCCTTGTGTGTTGAGGTTTCTAGACATTGATTGCTGTTGCTTTTTTCATCCATACTCTCTGAGGTTACCCCCATCGTCTTGAAGTGCATCTCCAAGGCTGGGCACAGCTATGCCCCATTCTGCCTGTGGCTGCTGGGCAGAGGAGAGGTGTCACGTTGTGATGTAGACCCGTTCTTCCATCACAGACTGATGCACAGCAGCATGACATTGCTGATTCCCGTTCAGCTGTGATCCGTTGTGAAGCCAAGATGTTATTTTGCAGACCCCTTTCCCACCTGATGGTTCTCCATGCTGTCTTTGTCCAGCTCCTTTTCCTTGACAAACTATCTGGCTTGGATAGAGCCAGATCCCAGAGCTCCTCTGATATACCCTTCAAATCTGGCCAGGAGCCTCAGGCAAGGCCTCTGTGAGCATGGCTGTGAGATGAGTTTTGCACCACCCTGTGCTCAAGTTTCCCCACCATACCGGGGTCACGCTTCTCTGGCTGGCTTATGGCAACATCACGGCAAACAGCATCAAGGCGCCTGGCTCAGGCCAAGATGCACGATATCGGCGATTTCTCCTCAACCATCTGTCTCTCTTACACTCTCAAAGAAGGAAATTAGATTATTTTGACATGATTTGCTGTTGACAAATCCCCAGTGACAGTTACTCATCTCAGTGTTATCTTCCAAACGCTCACAAATTATTGGATTGTTTGTTGTAGAATGTTTCTGGGAATTGAAATTAAGGTTTCTGGGCTGTAGCTCTCCAGCTTCGCCTCCTACCCCCGCTGTTTTCAAGACAGGCATTGGGTTTGTTGTTGGATAGCTTTCTTATACTTTCCTGGTTCCCCACAAGTTTCCTCTAGACGTTTCAGTGGTTATTTTAGGCTGATGCTTGTCCAGGCCCCTCCAGTGTGAATACATGTGTACTCTTTACTTTCTTCTAAACTCAGTTCTTCCTACAGGTGTGAATTATTTTTGATGTCTGAGGAGGGTCAGCTCTTTTAGAAAATCCTATTGCACCAAAGGAATGAGAGAGCTCGGCTCTTCTGTACCAAATATTATTTGTGTGGCGTGCCTCTAAAACTGAATGAAAATATATCATCTTTCTAATTAACTGCAAAGAAATTTTTCATATTGTATAGTGGCACCGGGAAAATTAGAGTAACGACGAGTCAAGTTCACACGTGCTATATGTGTTTTTGTTCATACCCTTTGTGCAGACCTAGGTTGGCTTTTTGCTCTGTAGATAGAGGTCAGAGCTTCGGAGTTACACTCTACTGCTGTTTTTCTTCTCAAAAACAGTAGTTGACTGCAATGTCAAGGTCAATTCACTTGCAAGTCCTCCCTGTCCTATTCATCATCTCTGCCTCACCATGATGTGAGGCAGTCCTAGCCTTTTCTCTTTAATCGCGTAGAGATTAGAATTCATTTCAGGCTTTCATGGACCCTGGAAGGCCCCAAATTTGTGACTTCTCAGGCACCAATTATTAAACAACAAAGTCATCAGGACGTGACCTTTCAGTTCCTGGTGGTGTTAATCATGGAGGTTCCCACCAGCTCCCTCCGTGCTTCTCCCTCCCCTGTTTCGCTGGGCTCTTCGCAGGGTTGTATTGTCTGAGCGTGACGTCCGGCCCATGCGTGTGCCCAGGTAATTGTGCTTTTTGCCATTTTAGTCCACGGTGTCTGACTGCCTGAGCTGGAAATTCTCAACCGAAGTGACGTGTTGGAGCTTAAAGCCCACACAACAGTTAATTTCTTTTCCTAATTACTCAAGTTACAAAGCTTTTTGGATAAAGCCATTGATTTTACTCACAAATATCTTGTATACCTTTGCTGTATTTTGAGTGTCAAAGTTCAGCATGAAAGAGGCCACACTGGTGTGAGTTCTGTTTATTGTATATTTATTGTTTTCAGCTTCATTACGAGAGCAGACTGTCTCCTATCTGTGATGGATTAGAGGAGAAAGAAGACAAAAGAACTTTATAATAAAATCAGACGTCCACACGGGCCTCATATATTTTGGACATATCTAATTCTAATTTTGTCCCTGAATTTCTTTAGTGTAGCCATTGCTTAGTACATCCACAATTGTACTTACATTTTCTTTGGACCAGAAGATTTAGGTCTCAAAAGAACAAAGCGAAATAAATCCTGGCTGGAAAAACATCCTATTTAATTTAATCTCATCAACCTAAAATGAGTTTCTCTTAAGCCATTTTCTGCTGCACTGGTGTGTATCTTTAAGATACAAAAGCCATATTTTCTGGTGGTGAACATGGAGACAGCTCCAGTTATTTTGGTGTTTTGTTCATATAAACCAGAAGGGAATTTGGTCCCACAAGTCAACAGCTGAAATTTTAATATTTGCCTTGAAGTAATTAATTTGAATCCTTACTGGACTTCTGACTTGGGCTAGGTGTAATCGAATCAGTGATTCTCTTTAAAGTATTACCTGGTTTGCTAATTTTTGAGCTCGTGATTGTGGATTGTGGCAGCCTGGTCCTGTTGGTTCTACATATGACCAGGCTGAATTTTTTTGGTTAAAAAAATGGAGATGTAGAACCAGCAGCAAAAGCAGCCTGATCTTCTTTGGACTGTGCTCCCTTGCACCAGGTCTTGTCAGTTATGAGACGAAAAGTATTTAGGAAGATTGCTGACCTTCTCCTTTGCAGTGATTCTCCTGTATACTCCTAGTAATTACTGAACTGTATGGAGCTACGAGCCTACGACCCTTTAATTGTGATTTTAATCTTAGCGTGTCTTTGAGGTGCTCAGTCTAAGCCGTGAGAGTTTGATCCTGGATCAAAACATTAACGCGCTGTAGTGTGTAGGCAGTATGCAGACATGTGAAAAGGCAAACTAGAATAGGAACATGGATGTTAAATGATCTACAGAAATTAATGAAAAACATCTTCCCTGGGTTGTGCCATTGGTGCCGCGTTGGACGCTCACACAGAACAAATCTGTACATATCCAGCCCTATCTCACTAATCAGCTAATCACACTCCTTCACAGGAGCTCGTAGAGCTTGGTTTCTGAAAATTGGTAATTAGCAGCTTTTTCCTCTTACATGTCTTATGCAGGCTGATTGCCACGACCCGTCTCAAAACTTTGCGCCCCTTGGGATATTGCTTAATCTGGGACCAGTCCTTCATAAAGCCTCCTTGAAAAGAAATTTTGATAGTTGCATTTTTTTTTCCTTTTGAAAAAAAAAAAAAAGGAAATTATCAGTTTATGGCTACTCCTAAGGGCTGCCTTGATTTTCTTTTCAGATCAAGAAGGGTTTCTCAGAAAAAAATTATCTGTGTCTGATATATAATCAGCGCCCATCAGACAAGTTCAGCAACGTATACTTGCTGATTGCTTCTAGCTAAAAAATGTGCCCAGTTCCAAACTATCTCAGATAGCTCTGTGTGCTGATATGTGTAGGTTGCTATCGCACATATATGTATGGTAGTATCATCTTTGTCATTTGAAGTACCGGAGGCCATACCTACGTGCAGTTCCCTGGGTGCTCTGCCGTGCGGCGTGGTCCAGGATGAGCATGGTTGGCATGCTGAGAAGTTGAGGTTGCAGGTTTGAGGTCAAAGCTTGACCTAGCTGGAAGAGGAGTGTACAATGTTTTGTACATTCTGTACATCAGGTGTCCAAAGACAGTATTTCCCCATTGGTTGCAGCTACGGTAGGATATTTCCAAGTCTGATGTCATTGGCATTATTGGAGGGAGGAAAACTGTGGCCTGACCTTTCTAAGTCTAGTATGCAATTTTTACTGACTTCTTCCTAGTGATGGAGAATTAAAATGCTCAAGCATGCACGTTCTATTAAAATAAATGGTGATATAGGATACAGAGACTTTATCTGTTTCCCCATTTCAAAAAGATTGCAGAAGCTACGTTGGGCATGCATACAGAAAAGAAGAGAAGATAGTGCAAGAGAAACGGAGTTTGTTACTTGTGCTCTTCATGCAGTGATTTGCTTCATTAGGGGATTATTTTTTAGGTTGATGTCAAGTTCTCATGGGATGTGGAAGAGCTAGCACTTCTACTGTAATGCAAATGTGCTGAGTTTATGGTGTTGGTCCTGTGCCTCCCTGTTTCTGTGGTGTACTCTTGGGTAATTATGTTTGAACTGAAATTCTCTGAATTTTAGTTTCTGGGATTCTTAGGTGGGCTGGCTGCCAGTCCAGTAATGGGACTTAAAGTACGGTTGGGAGGGATTCCCACCGCAAGTGGGTCTGTGGCTGTTTTAGGGCGGCTTTGGCTAATGGAAGCAGTTTATAGGGGAGATTCAGCAAGGTAAGTTATGTCAGAGGTTCAGAAGTGCCCAGCTGAGGAGAGAGACTCCAGGCTCCGTTTTGGAGTTGGGCCTTGTATAAGATCAGAAAACTTGGGACTGAAAGGGTCTTCATCTCTGCACATACTGGACCGGTGAAAGAGGCAGCTAGATAGCAAGGGTGAAGTAGAGCTCAAAATCATCTAAGCATGTTCAAAAATAAGTCAATACTTGGAAATGGTCTTCAGTATTGGACAACACTGTCTTGGGAAGGAAAAATAGGGTGAATAATGTCAGTGAGAATGTGAAAGGAGGAATTACCGGAGTAAGACTCATGAAGCTTTACTTTTGGAGTTGCATTTTGCTTGGATGAGGCATTCGGAGTGTCCAGATTCCTGCAAGAACTGATTCATGAGGTCTCAGGCCTGGCAGCAAAGTTTCCTTACTTGTGTTTGAGTCAGATGCAGAGAATGGCAGAGGTAGTCCCTGTATTAGAGGTGAAGTAAAATAAATATGGTCCTAGTGAGAACAGACCTGACTGCAAGTTTCTGCCAAACTTTCAAAGGAAAATATAACTTAAGTGAAGAAGTTAAAGTAGTGTAAGCTGTAACATTGGTTTGACAAAAATTGATAATATAGCAAGAGTTGGTCATTTTAGATTGATAAATCAAATTAATTTTGAGACAAGGGAGGAATATCTGTTTGTATTAACTCTTCAACACTGTGTTTTATATAAATCTTGGTAGAAATGGTGAGTTCAGGTGTGTCTAACAAGTGACTGAAGGGTCTGGCTCAGAGAGGAGCAGCAACAGGTAGTTTTTGAAAGAGAAACACTACTCTGAAGGGAGGAGTTCCTCAAAAAGCAGTCCTGGGAACAGTTATGTGTAATGTTTCGGTGACATTTGGCCATGGCACAAAAGATGGACCTGTTTTGATGGGAGTTGCTGGTGCCGTGTAGTAAGGTCCACATGCCCCAGGGCAGATCCAGTTATTCACCAAAGCTGTCCTAACACTAATCTTGCACTTTGTCCAGGCTTTTACTTCTGATTCTCAAAAGTAAAATTAGTCAAAGCCCAGCAGCAGGCAAATGCTGAGCCTACATTATTCTGCTTTAACAGAAATCTGCCTGGGACGTGTTGCTTATGTAGAGGAAAAATAGAGTTGGCATGTGGAAAGGACCTTGGTGGTTTCAGAAATGCAAAGGTTAAAAGAAAAGCTGCTGTTCCTGGAGACCAAGGCGAATGCGTTGCTTACGTGGGCTGCTCGTTAGTGTTTGGAATGGATGTAGAGAAGGGTCTGCCTGGCTGCTGTAGTTGGTCTGGGGATCAGTGAGGTATTGCTGGCATGAAAATCTGCTCCTGGGATGCTCTGGCAGGTTTTCATGCCCAGCGTAAAGACAAATATCCCTCTGAGCCTCTCTGCAATGCAGCACTGAGACCTCATCTGTGCATTTGAGTGCATGTTCATGATGGCGGGACACAAAACAGAACGTGTGCAAAGTGGGATTTGGTGTTGCAGGAGAAGACTGTAATAATTTGTCATGTTTCATCTTGCCAAGGAAAGCTTGGAGATGCTGTTGCATGTTGAATGTACACCGTGGGGCTGACAGAGAGGGAAAATAACCTTTTAAAGCTTTAAAAGCCAACGTTGATATGAGAATATGTAAATAGAAGTTGGCCATAAATACACGTAGATTTTAAATCATGACAGCAGTGAGATTTCCCAGGTGGTTTCTGGTCTAGTTGACTATGATAGCTGGGTCGCAAAGAGTGCTCTTCCATTCTGACGTTCCTGTGGGCAGCACCCGTTTTAGAAGAGAAGATTGCAAAACATGTGTAAAGAAGACAAGATGTTACAGTCAGAAATGCTGCAAGAAGCGGAGGGCTTTCTACAGAAATGATGAGAAGTAGCACATCTGCAAGGTACAAAATGCATGGACAGTGCTGGTCCCTTCCTGGGAGCTTCTAGTGGTGCGCTAGCCTAGTGGGCCTGGGTTTGTTAGTAAGGTCTGTTTGTGTTATTTAAGTAGGATAAACACGTTGGATAAAGGTCCGTGTTCATATTATGATTGAGAAAGGTTACTCTTGCCCAGAGGTTTTGAGGGAAGTATCCAAAAGCACATCTTATGATTCGGTTAATCGATATCTGCTATGTTTTCAAATTCATGGAAATCGTGCAGTACCTCAGTGCAGTACCTAATCTTTTAAGATGAGATAATGCGTATCAGCTGGGTGTAATGGTATGGACGGAAATGAGATGTTGTTTGTTTTCCCCTCCAGTTACAAATCATGGAATACAGTTGATATCTATATAATGGACCTGTGTTTTGGCTGATGCATCTCCGTTGGAAAGGAGAGGCAGGGTTTGTGGAGTAGAGTGGTGGAAACAGTGAAGAAAACACAGGGAATTCAGGAAGGATATGCCGGTACATTTTTCATAGCAATGAAGTAGAATAAACTCAGCAACACCACTAACTATGCAGAGCTCCAAAATAAATCTAACACAAGTACTGGCGGAGTTCAGAGAGGAAATGAAAATAGAAAAAAACATATTTCTTCAATAACCTTGAAAATTCAATTTTGGAGATAAAACAGAGCTTGATAAAATTGGTTGAGAGCACAGATGAACTAGAACAGTAGAGGAAACAGCTGGAAGAAAGAGAATAGCAATACATAGAGTTACTGAAAACAAAAAGGCAATTATGTGTAAAACATTGGGAAAAAAATACCCCAGCCTTAGAAGAAATAACATAAAATTTTACAGAATCCTGTGGGAGGAAGAAAACAATTAAATCTTGGACTTTATTCCCTTCTGCATAGAATTGCTGGACATAGAAGACAAATCTGGCTGCCCAAAAGTCAGCCCCAGAAGCAGAGGCTGTACTCTTATTTATGCATTTATTTATTTATCTGTGCATTAATTTATTTATAATTGAGTCTGAGTACAAATCCAGGCCCAGGTTTCACAAGCAGAGCCCGTTTCGTTCGAAAGGCAGGGTCTTATTAGCAGGCTTCCCAATGGGGATTAAATTTTTCCCAGCGATCCACTCTAGGAAAATACAAACGAACTCTCCAAACCAGGTTCTCGTGCTGTTGTGTTATGGCAGATCTACCCACAGGGGTTTCGTTTCCGAGCAAGTCTCTGGTTTAATGCTGGCCGTTAAAGTGCGGAGTCATTTGGCCTCAGCCACGTTGAAGACGTGAGATGTTGGGTGCTTATGTCTTTTTAGGGGCTCGTAACTCTTTCTTTCCCTATGGCCACTCTCACTGCTGCCCCATGGCTGCGGTTTGGGGCTTGCTGCTCACATGGGGCTGGCTCTGGGGTCGCCAGCAGGAGGAGAGAGCACTCAGCTCCTCTTCTGCCTCCCACCTTGGGTGCTTGGGTTTAGGGTGATGCTGCTCAGCTGCAGTAGCGTCGCAGCAACCGTATCCCTTTTAGGGTCCCCATGGAGGACGTGAAGCACCATGGTGTGACATGAAGCTGTTTTGGGGAGATGCTGGTGTAGGGAGGTGAGTGTCTCGTACCTGCCTGGCTGTGCTGTTGGAATATTTGAGTTCAAATGGCGTTGTTGTTGTTTTGACATGAGACCTGATTTTTCTTTTTTTTTTTCCCTGGATCTTCATAGCTCAGTATCCGTGAGAGCCACAAACAGGTGGGAAGCAGGAATCTTCTTTCTCCCCATGTTGTGGGTTGCCTGTTTGCTGGCCAGGCTGGAGGCAACTCAAAGAAGGGGGGGCCATGAAGATGATCAGAGGGCTGGAGCAGCTCTCCTGTGAGGACAGCCTGAGAGAGCTGGGGCTGTTCAGCCTGGAGAAGAGGAGGCTCCAGGAAAACCTTAGAGCGGCCTTCCAGTGCCTAAAGGGGGCCTACAGGAAAGATGGGGAGAGACTCTTCAGTAGGGCCTGTTGTGATAGGACCAAGGGGTACTGGTTTCAAAATAGAGGGAGGCAGATTCAGACTGGACATAAAGAAGAAATTTTTTACACTGAGGGTGGTGGAGCACTGGCCCAGGTTGCCCAGAGAGGTGGTGGATGCCCCATCCCTGGAAACATTCAAGGCCAGGTTGGCCGGGGCTGTGAGCAACCTGATCTGGTTGGAGATGTCCCTGCTTCTGGCAGGGGGGTTGGACTGGATGGGCTTGAGAGGTCCCTTCCCACCCAAACCATTCCGTGATTCTATGACGTCTGAAAGAGGCAGCATCCAGCAAACACTGTGGCCTTCATTTTGTGCAAGGGCAGTTTTCATCATGAAGAACAACTGAACGAACAGACAAATGCAAAGGGCTCATCCCACCATCACCAAAACAAACACACATAGTTCCAGTGGCAAATCCCTCCCAGTGTTTGCGTGTGAGCAGACATAGGGTGGAAGGAAGAAGGAGCCAAGGGACAAAGGAGACAAGGGACTCCCTCGTCTCTCATGGGAGGGAAGGCTGAGCTGTTGTGAGACTGGTTCCTGCTGATGACTCTGCCTCCTTCAAGGAGCAGACTAAGGCAAAGGTTTTTAAAAATAAATGTGGAATTCTTTGAAGTCCATTTTTCAATCTCAGTCTTTGAGTCAGGAGCGCAGCAGGCACTGATGTACAGAAATCTTAGCCTACAAGATTTGTTTGGCTCAGTTTCTCTATTTCTGCACCTGATTCTCTCAGACCTGGAGGACCCAGGTTTGCCGTCGCGAGGAGATGGTAGCATCATGCCTGTTTGCAGAGCTAGGCGGAGCTGGGTCGATGCTCCACGTGTCAGTGGCCTTTTGCTGCATCCCCTCTCCGTGATCTCCAGCTTTCCTCTGCGGTGGCCGTTTTATCCCGTTGCTGTCTCCAGGGTCGTTTACTGCCTCCATCGCTGGGGCTCTCTGTCAATGTTTCTTCCTTTGAAATGCTTTGCCCCATTTGGAATCCCTCAGGTGAGTAAGGGAAGGAAGCAGTTTTGGGAGGTTTTGTTGTTATATTTCTACTTTCTCTGGTGTCTGTACTTTCCAAAACGTCTACGGAAGTCAGCAAAAATGACCCAAATCCAGCAACTGGTTATTTGCTGGACAGACCTGTTGTATATACTGGTCAGGACTGACTTATTTTCCTCTTGGTATTAACAATCGTTAATGGATACTGCCGTTCTTAGAGCTAGCCGGTGTATGTACTGTGATTGCGTTTGCTTTGTTTTATTTTTCGGGAGCATTTCATTAGCGAGGGCAGCAGATACGTTTTCTGCAGTGCGCCTTTTTTTGTTTATCAATTGAATCATGGTACGTTGAATTATGGTACGTTCCAAATCACAAGCAGAGCTGTCATAGCCCTCAGCTCGTTTAGATGATCTGAGATGATGTTTTCAGCAAGCTATCTTGTCAAAGCAAAGATTGGCAGTGGATTGAAGTGTCACAAGAGCTTAAGAAACTGATTTCTGGCTTGATTTTGCTTGGTTTGGTTTTGGGATTTTTGGACGTCTTTTTATTTTATTTTATTTTTTAGTACTGTTCCAGAAAGAAGACTCAAGTCAAACCCCAGCGTAATGGTTAGGACAGTTGTATGCAATGACAAAGACCAGTATTTTTAAATCTGTGCTTTAATTTGTTTAGACAGCTGGATTTCACACAGAAATCTTTGTTACTGGGCACCTTTTTTGAATGGTGTAATGAATAAGTATTTAACAAGCTAGAACTACTGCTTCTAATTCAATGGCTAGATCCAGTAGCTTGGTGAACTTGGGCTCTTGTGATCTCAATGTGTAAACTTAGAGACAGTGCTAGAGCCAAAATGGTTGTTTTGGTAAGATCCTTGCCAAGACAAGAAGAGCTATTCGAACTTAAATTGCCGGAGGTGGAAACAAGTGGCCAAAATCCTCAAAACCAAGTTTTTAGAAATAGATAGCTGGATTTTGCTGTGAATCAGCATACAGAGATTGAAACATCCTCATAGGTTTGGGGGTCAAGGTTGTTTTATTTCTTTGTTTCCCATGAGGATTATAGTCTTTAAAGTGTTAAAAGGCCAGCATTTTCCATCATTTTTCATTCTGACAAAGAGCAAACATTCACCTCAAAACATGGCATTTTTTTTCTGGGAAGGGAGCTGTTGTCTTCTGGGCAGGCCCATTAATTAGGTGCTATCTCAGAGTCACAGCAGCCTCTCCGAAAGCTGGCTAAGTGGAGTCGCAAAGTTGTCTTTGTCCTTAAGAAAATGCAATTACATCATGAAATTGCTTGGAGGAGTTCAACAGCAGTGAAATCTGCAGGTGATGATTTCCTCCCTTTCAGTAAATGCCACAGTGGTAAAAATTAATTAGCGGGGACATTCCCGGAGCGTGGAGATAATCCAGCTATTCTGTGCATCCAAATTTCACCTCAGGGGAGAGACAGGAACAGGGTTCACTCTGGTTTTGTGTCGCTGTAGCCGGCACAGAATGAAAGAGCTGTTGTTGGTAAATGGAGGGTCGGGTTGGTTGGAGCTGGGGGGGGTGAGTGATGTGTAGTCAAATTAAAAGTATAAGACAGTTCCTGAGGAGGGAAACAAACAGTGTGGCTTCCTTTGGGTGTGTCTCCAGCTTGTATTTTATTTAATAAAGATGCTTTCCAGCTGTAGCTGTGCTTGCAGTATGGTGTTGAGTCCACCGCTATGCCATCTGTGTCCTCCCACGGCTCATAAAGCCAAGCTCGCGCTTCAGTCTTCCCGTCAGTGAGATGTTAATAGGATCTTGACTCTTTCTCTAGCCACTTTTTTTTTTTCATTAAAATTCTATGAACTTAATACCTTTGAGGCAGCTTCTTTTCTGCCCTGCTTGCTGATACCGGCCGGTGAATTGAACAGTGGCAGCTCAAGTGGCTGTCTGGGCTGAGAATAGGCTTGCTCTAAAAAATTCCAATTTTACCCCCATCTTGCTGGTGTGTCTCTGAGTTTAATCTTCTGGCACTAATTTCTCACTTACTCATTTTCTTATATTTTCTTTTAAACTCACCAAAAGTTGTCTTTGTGACCTGTGAGACACTTTGCCCTCCATCACGGAGCCTATTCCCTCTCATTTTCCATGGATGTAACAGAGTCCCAGGCTGAGCCGTCTCCAGAGTTTAAATCCTTGACCTCTGAATTTAAAACCATTGACCTTGGCTATTTAAGAAGTAGGGCCAGTTCAGTCGGCTTCAGTGCAGCCGTGGTCTCTGATGTTTGTTCTATGTCCCAGCCTCCAAAGGAGATAAAAGCCTACCCTGGCCCAAAGGTGCAAGTGTAACGTAGCTCAATGCTCCGACTTTCGCATGTGAAATGGCCCAGGTCCCCCAAGGACAGTCAGCCTTGACACAGAAATAAATAAATTTGCTTTCTTAATGGTAATTCTTTGCTAAAGATCAACAAAAGAAAACTCAATTTGGTTATAAAGTGACCTTGTCCACCAGAGAAATGAAGTACGCAGGCGAAGAAACTGAGATGTGTTTCAAGCCAAATAAATGTTGCTGTAAATGCCATCCAGAGCAGCAGTAAAAAAAATTTCTAGGTTGTTTTAAGTCCACACGCTTGTTTTATGTTCACATTTCTGTATTTTCTGTTCTCCCTAGAACATCTGTTTGCCTCTGCTGTCCAGGTAAAAAATGCTTTTTATTGCCAAACATTGTGCAGCAATCTCCCCCAGGTGTTTCCAGATGTACTCTGCTCCTTGCTCAGCGTGTCGTTACTCTGCCTCCTCTCTTTGCCTGTTTTTTCAGATTTATCCCCGTTGCATTTTGTCCCTGAGGCGGCAGCATCCTTCTCCATCCTTTCCTGGGGTGTCCCGCACGGCCAGGGCAATGCGTGGGCATGGCTGCAGAGCGGTGACCCTGGCAAGGCAGCGGCCGCATCGCTGGCAGCCCGTGCTCCCACGCTCTTTGGGGGATGGAGGCCACCCGGGGCTGGCCGGGCTGCGCTGGCGTTGGATGTGGCTGGTGACATGTCTGTGGTTACGCGATGCCCGAGGCCATCGTTGGTATCAATGAGTTACATCAATAGCTCAGCCTGGCAAGAACAGGAAACAGGGAATCCATTGATGTGGTTTAACAGTCTCACTGTTAAAAATCTGTCTTGTGTCTACCTTGGATTTGCCCATGCACGTATCTCACCTCTTCTTTCCTTCTTCGCCTTCCCTCCCTGTGTGTTTGAGTGCCCTTGTAGGACGCAGCATTTTCACAGCGTGGATGTGTTTATACTCTGCCACCCAGTCACTTCTTCATCCCCGCTTTGAGAAGTTAAACAGATCAAACTCTGTGTTTCTGCTTCTAGAAAGCCATTTTGTCTCTCCATCGAGTCAGTTTCCTGGCTCTTCCACTCTCCCCAAGAACCTTTTAAGCACGTAGACAGTAGGAGTGTTTGCAAGCTGGTGTTGCCAGCGTTGCCCGCAGAGGTGTGCTCCCTTCCTTTCTCCCTCCGTCTGCTTCCCCAGGTGGTCATTGCTGCGCCAGGAGCTCATGGTGAACTGCTTGTGTGCAGTGATGTCTCCATTGCTTTTGCCGCCTCCATTCTGTAGATATGGCCAGCGCTTTTCAGAGGCACCGGAGTGGCTCTATCGCCAGTGCTAGACCAGGTTAACCATGACTTTTCCATCCAAGTTTCCCAACCTTCAAGGATGGGGACTGCACCCGCTCCATGGGTGCCTGTCCCGCTGCTGCACTTCCCTCCTGATGAAAAGGCCTTTCTCAATGCCTCTGCCACCCCAGAACTTAATAATATTTACTTTATTCAAGAAAATAAAATACATTAATAGGTTGTACTCTGTATGAAACTTTTTGAGTATACAATTTCCAAAAGCAAGTAAAGGAAGATCCAGAAATTAAATGTATTTTTTGAATCACTTGGACAACTGAAATACTGTTGTGGAGTCATGTTAATTGTCATCTTTAAATTGAGCTGGGATGTCTTCTGCAAAAGCCTGTATCTTCCATCCCAGAGTGGAGTTATTGGTCTGATTTGAAATTATTGGAGTTAAATTCTGGAGGCATAGGGCCACAGCAGCTACTTGCAATGGTCCCTTCTGTTGTTGAATCCCTTGGATCTCAGAACATGTCCAGATAGCGTGTAGACTCAGGGGTCCCAGCATATTTCATGTATCTAAATATTTCAGCTACGCATAAAAAAAAAAAAAGACAAATTAAGGATTGAGTCCTGAAGGATTATTAGGCAGCAGATGACTAAGAGATCACCAGGACCATGGCTGGTGATGGGAGTTCAGCAGGACTCCTGCTGAGCAGTCGTATGGGCGAGTTGGATCCAACCCGATGAGTGTCGTATCACCTGTGCCTGTGCTAAGCCTCTCAAAGTAGTTAATATGCACTCTGTTTGAGTGATTCTGGGTCTAGATGCTGCTGTATCATTCATTTCCTCTTTGTCAATATTAACTGATGTGTTAGTGATTAAGTTCAGCCAAGGCATTATTGCGTCGTCATTAATCATGCCTACATCTGTCATAGAAGTCATTAGAAAGAACCCATCGCTGCTATTTTTATACCCCATTTAATTTTCAGGCAGGCACTGCATTTTAATTCTTGTAATGCGTCTTCACAATGATAAAAATTTGCATATCTTCATTCACTGAAGAGGATCTACTAGCCAAAGCACGAATGAAACGCTATGTCTGCCACGGGGGTTTCTGTAGGAATCGGATTCCAATGACCATGTATTTCTGCCTACATGCGTGTACCATGTTGAAAGGAATTGCTTCGCAGGTAGAATTACTACCCTGGACAATTCTAATTTGTTGGAAATGAAACATAAGTGGTTGATTCTGGCTGCTACATGACATAAATTACCAGCAAATTGCTCTGTAAGATTTCATTATAAAGTACACGCTATTGTGAATGATTTGCGGTCCTGAACTTTTGTTTGTGTCCCAGCACTTGAAGGAGAATGGCAGAACTTAACTTTTGTTGAAAAGCACACCAATCTATAATTGATGCTATTTACTTGTCTTATTTGGCCTCTCAAATCTTCTTTCATTTGCTTTTATCCCAAAGCCAAGCATAAAGCACTTTTCAAAAAGCACTTGTTGAAGTAGGCTAGGATCTTGGATTAGTGCTGCGGAGTATTTTTAGTAAATGCCAAGCAACGTTAGCTTCACGGAGATTTTTTTCTGGGCTGGTGTAAAGCGCTGTAGCGCTACTGGCTTTAGCTGAGCAATAACAATGCTGAAATGGAGCTCCTGTGAGAATAATTGTTCTGAAATGTGATGATGGTTCCGATGGGAAGACTTTATATTGGTGGATTGTTAACACTGAAGAAAACTTCCATCACCATCTGCATGAAAGTTCTCTTGGCAAATCTGATTTTATGTGCTATTCCGCTCTGCACCATCAAGTCGTTCTGTGGCTAGCGAGTTGCACTAAAATTTGAAGACTTTGGCCATGATCCCAAACTTCAGTGAACAGCAACCATCCTTCCAGCATCTGGGTTCAGAATGACTCAGGTACCTTTCACGGGCAATGTTGTATTTTTGGGACTTAGCCAAGATGCAGGACTCGTTTTCCCTACTCCATAGCCTGTTCCTTTGCTGTTTCTTTTTTGGCCCAGGGTGGTAAGGAGGAACTCAAAGGAGAAAGAGAGCCATAGTCATCTATCTGCTCAGATGGCCAGAAATATAAATGTAATAGATCTGGCATCACTTCTCTTGCTGTAGAAGGTATTTAATCATAGAGGCGAAACAGAAATAACCCAGTGCTGCGCTGTCCCTTGCCTGGGACGGTGCCCTTGCGTCGCACCCTTGTGCTGTGTTGGCCTCAAATCCAGTCCTGTTGCTGTTACAGCAGCTTCCCCAGTTGGTTCCCCAACAGGGCATCCTCAACAGTCTCATGGTGCTGGTAAGAGTTTGAGTTGGCTGCTGCTCCTTGCTCTGAGCAACCTGCTTGGTTTCAAGCCTTCAGACAAGGTCAAGGACTCCCCGAGCAAGCAGCATGCTGGCAGGACTGCCGAGAAAATGCACGTCTTCAGGGATGCGCGCAAGAGAGAAAAAGAAATAAGGGAGCTCGTGTTGGGAGCACTGGCAGAGCAGCTCTCGCCATCGGTCGTTCATGCTGAAGCATCAAGGAGCTCTGTGCACCGACCAGCGACCACGCTATGGAATGTTATGATATCAAGGTAATGTGGTAAAAAAAAAAAAAAAAAAAGTGTTTCCAAAGATTGTGGGATCTAATGGAAGAGGCTGCTTTTGTTGCAACAACTAGATCTGTATTCTTTCATGAAAGGCTTAATCATCAGGAGATGGCCTTTCTGCAAAATTTAGTTGAAACGAGAGTGACTTCCACCTTGTTGTTTTGTAGCCTGAGATTTCTTCTGAAGCATCTAATACTTCTGAAGAACTTTGACTAAAAATACAAAAGCATAGAGCGGTAAGACCTTTAATAGCTAAAATATGCTTGTGCTTCTCTGACCGGAATAAAGGAAATCATATATATTGACAGGGCTTTCTTTTATTGAAGGACCAGAAAAATAATTTAGTAAAAAATAAAAATAAAAAATAAAAGAAATTCAATGAGAGTATTGGTGATGGTGGTTCCAAAGCCTGCCGTTCTCCTAGATGGAATTGCGTCTGTGCTGAACTCGGGATGTGGGCATGGGGCACAGCCAAAGATTTATTGGCTGTAGAGCCACTGTGTAGAGCAGAACGGCTCCCCATTGGTGCGTGACATCTTTGCACTGGGCATATTTGTGATGTGTGCTATAACTTCCCCAATTCATGCTCTTTCTTAGCGCTTGCTTTTCAGAGTGGTGGTATCTGGGGAGGGCTGTTGGGCAGGGCATCCTCCTCTCTGCTCCGTGCGTGTTGCTCAGTATCATAGGACCCAATCCTGCAAGTGATAAAGTGCTTCTTGTGGGAGAGTGACCTGAAAATTTGATTTTCATGTTAAATATTTGAAGGGAACTGATAGGAGGAAGGTGTGAAGGGCGTAGCATACCTGTGGGGATCACTAAGGGAGGAGAGCTGAGCGCCCTGGTTCGAAGGCACCAGGCGGAGGAAGGACTTTTCCAGCGTTTAGAATTGGGCTTTTAAGGTTGTTTGGCACAGCAGATAGCAAATACTAAGTGAATATTCAATGTTATTTGAGTATTTAAGTGCTAAAGTGTGTTAAAGTTTTCCTTACCTTTCATGTCGTAGTTCTCTCTAACCACTGTGAAAATTCTTCCTTGCAATTAAATTCTAGCAATTCTCATAGGGGCATTAATATTTACTCATAGGAGCATTATAATATTTAACAGTGAAATATTTAAATCTTGTAGTTATTTTCCAGGTGACTTTTAAGGAGACAAATAATGTGTGTGAATTAAGGGTCTCTTCATTCTAAAATTAACATTTTTACATGGGCTGCCTGAATGGTTATTTAATTATCTCTTAGAGAAGCGTATAGGAATAAATAGGAGTTAAACCAATATGTTTTAATAAACATCACCTGCTATTCCCATTAGTACTTTTATGTTCATGTGAGTTTGGTTTGTTTTTTTTTATTTTTCAGTTTTTTATCTTAACCTACCTAGAAAAAAATCTGGAAGAGAAATATTAAATTATCTTTGTAAGTCAAAAAATATTTTTAAAAAGTCACAATTTGCAAACTTGGTAGGACTTTTTCTGCAAGGATTTCTGAAAATATGCCTCTGAAATATTTTGATGAATTAGCCTGAGAAAGAGAAGCAGAGCCCTTTCTGGTCTTTGCAAGGCAGAAGGGTTTGGTTTTTTTTTTTTGTCTGAGGACAGAGTTCCTCCTAATAACTGGAAGGGCACATCTTGTAGGGCAGGGAAAATAAGCAAATAGAGCTCAGGAAATGGAGAGAGACAGCAAGTCTGGTACTAAAATAATAATAATAACAGTTCTCATGTCTAATCAGGGAGTTATGTTCCCAGTTTCTATAAAGTCACATTGAAGCTTGAGTTTCTCCCCAACCGAGGAGCTTGTATTCACTGATTAAATATCCAGGAGGCCTGCAAAGAGATTTGAATAGGGGAAGCAATATAGTTTTAGCAGCAGGGAAGGGGATGATTTGATCCACAGCGGTTTGGGTAGGGCTGGTCTGGAGGAATGAGATGTGATGAGACACTGAGATGCAACAGGGAGCTGGTTCTGGTAGGACTCCTTTGAGATGTTGCTTTGAGTTGATTTCTGCGTAGGTCAGCCCTTTGGTAGCTGCGGGATGTCTGCTCCAGGGTGAAGGAGAGACAGATATGGAAATCTTCCCCCCATATCTGAATTTAAAACAAGCTTCCTGGGGTTTGACAGATCTTCAGTGCAATTTTTTTTTTTTCCCCACAAGTTGTTCATCTGCTTCTAAAACAAATGTCCTGATTCATGACCATCAGCCGCTGGTAGGAGCAGCTCCGAGCAGAGGCATCTCCCCTGGCTTGCAGCCCTGAGCAGCGCGATGGCCATGCACAACGGGGACGTATGTCTCCAGAGATGTTCCTCAGTCCCGGGGAGGGGAGAGACAAATTCACCCTACCTGTCCAGAGAGAGAGAGGGACACTGCTTCCTTCCCCATGTCTTGTAAGATAAGAAGTGTTGCTGCAACGTTGGTCAAGATTTATATTTTCAGACATTACAACTTTCATTTCCCCAAATTTAAGGAATAGCAGCGCAGCCCATAGAAGATCATCGGTATAGGTTCTGTTGAAAGATTGTGGATTGTACCTGTTTCATGGCTTTTTGAAGAAGCTCGTCATTATTTGACAATCACATTCTCGCTAGAGCCAGTCAAATAAAGCAAATAATGATTTGCCGATATGTGGAAAATTAATGTTCCCAAGTTATTTCTTGTTTGTTTCCTCATTTGGATATTTTTCACTTACAAAAGTTTCACGTGTTTTAGCACAAATATTTAATCTTATAAAACTCAGAGCTGCTCTGTGTTGCTTGCTGCCTTTTCAGTATTTTCAGAAAATTTCTGGTCCTGTCAAGAAGCCAAAGCAGGACAGAAGCAGCAACCAGGAAGATCCCAGCAAATGTCTGCAGCCAGCAGATGCAATTTGAACCACAAAATCACAGTTATCAAATTCTTGAGAGTGGTGACTGGGCTTCTGTGGTTGTAAATCCTCCTGCAAACCGCACGCTAATGTGCACTGTTACAGCCAGTGGAGGAAAAAAAATCCTGGAATCTACCTGACTCAAAATCCATCTAACTTGAAATTTAGACTTTGTTAGGCCTGAAATTTAGTTTAGCTAGAAAACGTTAGATTCCATTGAAATCTAAGTCTGGTGCCTGGTCCCCTGTGTGGATGAAGCGTGAGAGTCGATGTCCATCCTACGGATAAGGCGACGTGCAATGCTTGTGTGCCAGGAATAAAAAACAAGTTCTGTGAAGTCTTCTGACTTCTTCGTGCAGGCTTTGTCTGTGTCCAGGAGGAGAGATCACCTTCTCCCTGCACTAAATGGAGCTAACCAAAATTACCCACAGGCTGAGAGAGCTGGGGCTGTTCAGCCTGGAGAAGAGGAGGCTCCAGGGAGACCTTAGAGCGGCCTTCCAGTCCCTAAAGGGGGCTGGAGGAAAGATGGGGAGAGACTATTCAGTAGGGCCTGTTGTGATAGGACGAGGGGTGATGGCTTTAAACTGGAAGAAGGTAGGTTTAGATTGGATACAAGGAGGAAATTTTTCCCTGTGAGGATGGTGGAACACTGGGCCAGGTTGCCCAGAGAGGTGGTGGATGCCCCATCCCTGGAAACATTCAAGGCCAGGTTGGCCGGGGCTCTGAGCAACCTGATCTGGTTGGAGATGTCCCTGCTCCTTGCAGGGGGGTTGGACTGGATGGGCTTCAAAGCTTCCTTCCCACCCAAACCATTCTGCGTCTCTGTACTAATGACCCTGAATGGTAGATAAGTGGTTTTGGATCACAGCTCTATTGGGAGCTTTCCCTGGTGCTTTGCGGGGGTCACGGCTCCCTCATATCTGAAACCCAGCTCAGCCACACATCCCCCATGAGGTCCTCCCTCCTGGAACTGGCTGAAAGTGGGGACAAGAATGATAAATTTAAGAGATGTCCTTTTCCATGCTGATTTGACCCTGTTACGTCCTCCAGGCTGTCAGACGGGTTTCGCGCGACATTGTGTGCCAGTGCAGCCTCCCCACCAGACTGCTGCTGTTCCAGTTTCAGTATGTTAAACGGAGTCTGAAAAGCACCTGAAAAGGCACCTGCCGGCGCTTTGTGCCTCGCGTGACCTTTCGCTGCTGCGAGCTCAGGCCTCTTCCACCTTTCCGGCTCTCACTAAATGACATCCCCACGTACCTTGTCTCATTTGTACTGTTAGGAGTCCTGGAGCAGAAAACAGCCAGGTTTTTGGTTTGTTTTGGGTTTGTTTTTTTTTTTTTTTTTTTTTTTTTTTTTTTTTTGGAATTTTTTTTTTTACT
>JAAGAY010135434.1:0-31736 GCA_011801015.1 Ardeotis arabs
GGGAAGAGGGAGGGGTGGGGAGGAGGTTTATCTTGTTCTCTGTCTCATTATCCTGCTAGTTTTAGTAATAAATGAATAGTTTTCCCCAAGTCGAGTCTGTTTTTGCCCGTGATGGTAACTTTAAGGATTTCTCCCTGTCCTTATCTTAAACCTCGAGCCGTTTTTCTTATATTGTCTCTCCCTGTTCTCTCGGAGGGTGGTGGGAGTGAGAGAGAGACTGCGTAGTCTGGTCCCGATTGGGGCTGAACTACGACAGATACACTTCTGTATCTGTGGTTAGGATTATGACTTAAAAATATTCTGTCATAAAAAGATCTGTAGCACAGTGAATCAAGATAATTTTGAGTATCAAAGTTGGAAAGAATGAAGGCAAAACCAAATAGGAGGTTAAAAATTTTTTCATGCTATACCAAAGTGATATGTAGCTTTTCTGGAGTTGTACTTCACTGTAGGAAAATCTCTATCCCTCTTAAGAAAGAAACTGTTGTGGTTTTGTTTAGTGAGGGGGGGCCTAAGGTGGAAGCTTCTGTAGGAAACTGCTAGAAGTTGCTCCCCTTTGTTCAGTGGACTCGGCCGGGCCTAGGGCGGACCCGCTGCTTGTGGGCCTTGCAGGCCTCACCCTCTGGCCTCTTGCCAGGCGGCCGACCGGGCCCAACTCGGCCCGGCCTGGCTGCAAGAAGTGGAGCCTGCGCCTCCCCCTCTGGGCCTCTGCCCCCGCTCAGTTCTTCACATCTTGTCTTCTCCCCTTTTTTTCCTGTTTTCTCCTTCTTAAATACGTTATCGCAGAGGCGTTATCACGGGACATTCTGCTACCAATCGGCTCGGCCTTGGCCAGCAGCGGGTCCCCCCTAGGCCGCCACCTTAGGCCCCCCCTCACTAAACAAAACCACAACAGAAACATTGTTTATCTAGTAGTAGTCAAGCCAGAAAATCATACTTACAGAAATGTCATGTATCATTCTTAAAAAATCAGCCTTCTCTGTGAAAGATAAGTTTTATGTTTCCATGTAAATTACATGTTTCCAGTTGAAAGTTAATCTTACCAGAAATGTTGAAATGTAAGGACAGGTAAGTGATGACAGAATTGAAAGACAAACATCCTACTTGGAGGCTATGGATGAAGATTATTTCATGCTCCTAAAAGGTATTATTACTTTTGTTAGCTTCTTGTATTGAACAAGTTTTCTACTTTCATCAGGAAATGCAACAATTCAGTGTTGAATTTGACTATACATAGTTGGATTTTTTTTTTTTTAAGTGTGACATTCTGCTTGTCCACTTGTATTAAGTTTTATATATGCCTTTTTTCATCCTCTTTTCCCCACTAATCTCAATTTGTGTGGTCAACTGTGCCATAACTATGTATCATTAGTAGATTTTTTAGTTTGTTAGCACTTCTGAAGCAATTCTCTTTCTACCAAACTGGGAAGTTGAAACCATTCACACTTCAGGTGAGAAGAAACATAATTTGACACCAGACAGACTATTTCAGTTTGATATTGATTGTTACTTTAGCTTTCTAACTTTAAATTAATTTTTGGATATGTTAAATAAAAACTGAAAAAAAACTTTAATTAAGAAAATATGAAGATAAAACTTGTAATTTTTGGAAATAGTATTGTTATGATGTTGTCCCAATCTAAGACTAAGAGTGACATTAAATTGTGAACTATCTGAATTACTAGATCTACTTGAGGGTTTTTGTTGCGGGGGGGGAAGGGGATCTTTTTCTTCACTATAAACTAAATAAAACCTTTTAAGTTTGCAAGCATAGCCCTGTTCCTTTCTGTTTTACAGAGGGAGGAGAGAACCTTATCAGCCTCAAATATTTACTTAAAACTACGTTAAGCAAAGCTCATTTTTAATTTTTAGCTTTCATAAATTATTGGGTACTATGGTAAAAATACATACATGAAACACTTCACTGTATCCTCTGAGATGACTACGTGAACTATCTCAAAAGGTCACATTGTGATTATGTGCCAAAACACAAGAATACTTAGGACATTTTACTCTCATCCTTGTTTTTATGAGTGGTAGAGAGCAGCACTCTGTCTCAGACCACTTCATTCTTAGTTTTCTAACAAAATTAGAGTTGTTTTTTTTTGATTTGTAATTCTGTCTGAGTAGAATACAGTTGAGATTGTTTTGGTCTTGAGATGTTTGGTCTGAGATTTTTTAAGAAAGTGTGTAGTGTTTACTAAGTGGTTAGCAATACTTCAATGGTAAAATACTTTGTTGTTAAAATTGTTTGGAGCAGACCATGCTACTCCTGTAATTTACCTTTTGTCATTTTAGTGTACTCAAATTTCTACTTTTACGGAAGAGTTTAATGTTTGTGGTTAGTGCTTACTGCTATGAGCAAAAGCATTCTCTCCTACGTTTCTGCTAAGTGTTTACTTTAAAGATTTGGGCTTTCTTTTTTTTTAAATCTTCCTAGGAAAAGCCAAGACAGAGATCAGGTATACCAAGGGGAGAGATTTATTTCTGAATTACAGAAGGTCATAATATGCTCTTTAATACTTTGTCTAAGCTTGAAGATCATCAAGTAAAGATCCTGGCCTACAGAAATTTCCAAAACTTAAGAGTGTCTTGCTAGCTAATTTTTATAAGGAAGTCTACCTTCAGTAGCTTCTCTGTGTTCAGAGCATATTTTTTTCTGAATTTGCAAAACCAATAATGGAAGTTGGCCAGCCAGCTTAATTTGATGCTTTAATTTTAGACCATAGCCTTATTAATTGGGTTTTGCATTCAGAATTTTTGTGTCTGAATTCTTCAGAATAATGGATAAACTGAAGCCACTGTGTAATAACCATTGAAAGCTTCCATGATTTAGCCAATCCTGGAGATGATATTTTATGATAAACAAAGTGTTATTCTAGAATAGACAATCGCCAGAACACAGTCTTTCAACCCACTTCTTTTTATTCTTTATGAATTGTGGATTGCTAGTTTTATTTGCTATAAAAAGATGAGCTTCTATATATTTGCCACAGTTTTGGGGTTTTTTCCTTATTTTTCTGAGTTCTGTGCAGACAATTATTTTTTAAAAATTGTGAACAAAACATATGTTTAAAATAAATTCCGTGTGTAGCCAGAGTTTTACAAATAATGATACGCAATGCTTCACATTATATTCTTCACATTCTTTTTCATTATATCACATGGTCATTAAACTGGTGTGTTCCTTGCCAGTTTGTTTGTGTTACTATCAAAATACTGACAAAATGAAATATTTCAAGTTTTAAGTATTTCAAGTTCTAAGTATTTCAAGTTTTCTGTCCTTGTCATTACATTATGAGTTTGGATTTTGGGGAGCAAGGATTATGCTTTACTGTTTTGTCCTTTAATGCTAGTATAATCAAAGCACGATTAAAATATATTCTTAAATCAAGAGACTGCCTTTCCTTTGGTTCTATGATTTCTGATTGTTAGAGTGAACCTGTGTTCTTCACAGCCTAGTTTATTTCCAGGGCATTAATATTTTCTCCAGATTAATCCTGCTCCAATGGTACGGCTTTAGCAAATAATAAAACCAGGAAAATGCCGAAATGTTTTAAAATTTATGTCTGCTATCATAAAGATATACTGAGATCCGGTACCATTTTCTTAGTATTTTAATATTTCCAGTATAAATTATTATAATCATGAATAAATATTGTTAATTTAACATTGAGATTTTAGAAGTTATTGACAAAACAGAATTTAGAATAAACAGCATTTTGGATTTTACAGGTAATGATATTACTTCATGCTCTCTGTATCCAATGCAGCCTTTTCTAAGATAGCAGTATTTTGCAATTTCATCTTTAATTCTTAAAAAAGACTTCTTAATTTGTTTTATATTTGTGCCAGTTCAGATCTAGGAATGAATTTCTGTCTTCTTACAGACTTACATTGCCCAAGGTCCGTTATCTGAATAATGACTTGTAGAGAATCAAAGAGAGGTGTAGAACTTCTGCTGCCATTCCAGACATTTTGAAAGATACTTATCTCCATTTTTTTTTACAAGTGGTAGTAATACCTATTTCTTACAGTATCTTCCATTGATAAAGTTAAAATTAGGCAAGTTTTTCCTTTTCCCGGTTTGAAAGAGAATGTTTACATGACCTTAGATCACTTGCGTAGTTTTGGAGGCTTATGCTGGTTTAGTTGCAAAGTGAATAGGTATTAAGAAAGGGAACGTCTCTAAGCATTTTTTTTCACAGGCTAGGGAATCTATGTGCTTTTACATTCACCTGTAGGAAAAAGTGTACAAAAAATTAGGAATGATCCTAAGCATTAAATGAGTTGGGAGTATAGCCTTTATCAAATGGAAGTCTCTCAGGATTCCAAGAAAATATATTTAATAATTATCCTAAAATGCTAATGTAAACCTGGCAAGGTGCGTATGTATTTAGTTTTTTTTTGCATAATAAATATATGTAAGAAAAATAATACATTTATTTAGTTATCTGAGATATATATGTTATATAATGTATATGTAATATGTTTTTATCTTATGCATACTGATTGTATAAAAAGGTAATAATTACATATATAGTCCTTATAGTTTTACAATAGCATTTTAGGATAATTGATAAATATAGTGTGAGTAAACTTATATGTTTATGTACACATCGCTTCTATTTATTTTATATCCTGTCTGCTGTTATATCTCAGTTTGCTGATAAAAATTCAACAGATCATTCAGTTTCTTTGAAATGAGAACATAGTGGAAGCACTCTGGAGAATCCTCCAGAAAGAACTGCTAACAAAAGCAGGCACAACGGATAATAGGTAATATTTACCATATTCAGTGCACTGCAATTTTCCTTGTTTGAAAGCCATGTAACATATCTTTTAAATTTACCTTTATGTCTGCCTTTTTCATCATGTCAGACTTGGGCAGTGAATACTGTAAACTGCAGATAATTTCTCTGAGACAGTGAGCTCTGCCAGCAGGGCAATCTGCGTTCTAGTCTGTCATTCACACTTCAAGCAAGTTGAATAATAAAACAGTGATTTTACTATGACTAAGCAATCTAAAATGTTTTGACCCTGAAACAAATGCCTTTTCTGTAGTTGTTTTTTAATTTTATTCTGGTGATTTAAGGATGTATAAGTAAATATATCTACGTACCTATATAAATATTTAAGTAAATATATATTTGTGTGAAAATACAGCCTCAACACTCTAGGCATCAAAAAAAATTTGGATTTAGTCTCTGACTCAAAAGAGACACATTGAAATCACCTTAAGCAAAAGACGAAGTTGCCTTTTCAGTTCCCAGTTCATTAGAAGAGCTGATTCAATTTGTCTGCCTGCACCATGACAGGAGGAAGTCTTGCTAATAGATCTATTTTTTTCACATCAAAAGGTCTACAAGAATCTCAGGGGGAAAAAAAACCGTGAGTCAGTCAAATAGGTTCTGTTGTCAAAAGTCTGACTGATAATTAGTCAGTCTGCTAATTCTGCTTCTTGCAGTATATAAGCGTTGTGTGTAAATGTGGTGAAGATTGACATCCCATTGCAGAGTGGACGTGCAAGTGTTTTCAGATGAGGGAAATTAGAATTCCCTTCGAACCCATTTTCAAAGGAAGTGACTATAGTGTTTTAGTATTTAGTAGGATGTCTGCTTAAGGGTGGTTAGTAATTTCTTTAATGTGAAGAGCTGCAAACATCACTCAGGATCTAGAAAACTCAGCTCCTGTGGGGCCGTGGAGAGATCAGTGCATTTACCTCAGCTACTTAAACATTATGGTTTGTTTTGATGTTTACTGGCCTTTCTGTGACTAAGTGGAATATTGAGGATCTCAGATTCAGTTAGGATCAGGGTCCGGTATTATGTCTGTGATACTGAGTCAGGAAAGAATCCTGACTTTTCAGGAGAGTTTTTATGCAGGTAGTGTTTGCTAATGATTTGTTTTATTGCAGATCCATTAATAAGCCATAATTCACATCGCTTCCACTGATTAACTGTAAAGTGATGGCACAGGAATAGATACTGTTGCGTGTGTGTGCAGTTGGATATTGCTACAGAAAAGTAGCATACCTGTTCTGTATGCTGGTAATTTACTCTCTAATATAGACATTACTTCCAACGTAATTCCACAGTCCTCTATTCCCTCTTTTCTATAATATGTTTTTAAATGTGCCTTATTTCCAAAGGATTTCAGTGTTTAAGGCCTCTTGGATAGCACTGTGAGGAAAAGATAAGAAACACTGAGGGTGACAGAAATGATTATGTAGTTAAAAGACTGCTTAAGAGAAAACAAAACATGAAGCAGTATAGTGTGTCAGCAGATTATTTTTTAACTGTACCTCTGTAATAGATCAGTTGTAGGACATCGAAATGATAGAATTGTTGAAGTAATTTAAATAATATTTAAAGGACTGAGAATGTGAGTAATAATACCATATGCCATCAATTTCTATGTGAAAATTGAGGTTGTAGGAACTATTGGAATCAATTTGATCATAATGTGTTGCTTTAAACTTTCTCTAATGAGTTTGTGAATGAAATTTCATATTTGTAAATTATTCCAGTGGCAATTCTCTGCAGTGATCTGGATTACTGTTATATAAATTGATTTTAAGTGTGAGGATTGAGTGTCAGCATAAGGTTGTTTTTTTTTTTTCTCAGGGAATTTCAAGAAGTCCGCTTTCTACGTATTGGGAGAGGTTTAGGAAAAAGCAGATAGCAGCACATTTGTTTGAACTCATTTGAGAAAAGCTTGCATTTCAGTTAACATTTATCTGTTGCTGAATACTAAATTCAATTCCAAATCAGATGGCTGTTTGGACTATTGAATAGATGTGCTTGTTTGAGATCTCAACTGCAGAAATAAAGGAAGATTTATAGATAAAAATGAACAAATTGTTTACACAAAAAATGAACAAATTAATTACACGAATACATTCCTGAATCCACAGAGAAGGCGTTGAGTGAACTCTATCTAGATAAATTCAAGCTATCCTCCAAAATTAATTGTAAGTTTCTGTACTTCATGAAATTAATATACATCTTTGTCCTAGATCCCAAGCAGTCTCTGTCGCAAAGATTGGTGGAAGTTTGGACTGGAAGATTGGGGCTTCCATTATGCCATTTCAAATAAAATTGTTTGATGTGGAAGTCTCTGTGTGGTAGTACAATAGATGTGACATGACTAAATTAATGGCTCTGGATTTCTCATATTCGGGGCTTTTTAGATATACTAAAAAGGAAAAAAAAAACTTGAAAAAAGAAGAGATGACTTAGAAGCTGACTTGCAAAAAAAAAAAAAAAAGTAATACTTGAAGTAATTTTTTAATTTTTGGTTCCAAAATCTTTAAAAACTGAAGAGGCAATAGTCACATGATTTGTGGAGGTAAACTTGGGTTCCACAGTGCTAATATCTAGAAAATTACTTGTGTGATGGAAAATTTCTAACATAGGGTAAGGTAACATTATGCACACTGTGGACATCGCAAAGCATGATAGACTCATCTACAGGTACCTGAACAAGGTCACCTTTTGGGATTTTATATTCTGTTAAAAACACACTTCTTCCTTCCCCTTGTCTTTTAACCTATGACTTGCATATATCTGTTTATAAAAGCATCTTTAGTGTTGTGCTGGAAACACAGGACTGAGGAATTCTAGTTCTGGATATCAAGGAGTTAGGGATTGTTTGGAGTATGTCCTTACATTTTTTTCACTTAATCCAATTGTGTATGTTGTTCTAGTTTTAAAATAAATAAACACAAAATTCTGCTTTCAATAGCGTATCTTCTAGCATCTGAGGTGAGGAGGCAATACAGACACATCATCTCAACATCTGAATAAGTTTCTTCAGTATAAAACCTCTTTTAAGTGATGACATGCTGCAGCAGGCAGAGTACTAAGGAGAGGAAATATTTGTAGCTATTTCTCCTGACCCTTGAAATTAAAATTACTTTCCTCATCCTCTCAGTTGCTGTTAACCCTCAGGAAAAATGAGTTGCTTTTATTGGCAGAAATTGGTTTTAACAACATCAAGATGATGCAGTATATGTTCAAAATACAATAATAAACATAGGAGAGTCTAAACATTAGCCCAAACTTAGACATGAATTTTTTTTTGCCCTTTTTTGCATATGCTGCTAAAGTTATGCAGAAAATCCATATTGTGTAGTTTTCTTTACATTTTTTTTTCTATTACACCAAAGAAGTACAGTTGGAAAGTGCTTTAAAAGTTTTCTGTTGACTAACGACAAGCTCCCTAAGTCATTCACGACTGTGTACTTCAAATGAGGCTTTTCAAAATATTGAAAAATTGGTTACAGCTGGCTGCACACTGTGACAGTTGAAAATAAAACTCCCATACCAGTCATAACTAGAAATTCAATTTAGCTTATGTACAGTGAGAGCAACAAAACATAGTTTCTTTCCAAAGGGGCGACAGTGCAGTCAGAACTTCTACAGCTGCCTTTCATGCACTGATAATAAAAAAAATCAAAACAAAATCCCTAACTGGAAAATACACACTTCCTTTATAATTACCTGTTTCAAAGCTGTAATTGAGCATTTCATTATAAAGATGCTAATCAATCCAGAACAATACTCCTGGGACAGCACACACGTCCAGAGACATAATGGTTGTAATAGAAATGCTGCAGAAACTTTACCAGGTTACGATTAGTTGCTCAAGCATTTCTGTTGTGAAAGACGAAACTCCCACAAGGTGTTTTGCACTGCTGTGTGTAGAACTTCAGGCTCGTCTTCTAAGCTTTAGATATTGAAAAAATAAACAAAATAAGCAAAAGGCATTTATTTAAAAAATAAATAAATCAGCTTTCCTGCATCTAGGTGGATTCTTAGGTAAGACAAATGGCTATGAATAAAGGAAGCCAAAAGAGGAATTACGCTTCTAGATTATGGACTTTAAAAAAAAAAAATTCTGAAGTATCATTATACTGTTTAACATCTTTGTTGTTAACATGGACAGTGGGATAGAGTGCACCCTCAGCAAGTTTGCCAACGACACCAAGCTGTGTGGTGTGGTTCACACACTGGAAGGAAGGGATGCCATCCAGAGGGACCTTGACAGGCTGGAGAGGTGGGCCTATGCAAACCTCATGAAATTCAACACGGCCAAGTGCAAGGTCCTGCAGATGGATCGAGGCAATCATAAGCACAAATACAGGCTGGAGAATGGGTTGAGAGCAGCCCTGAGGAGAGGCACTTGGGTGTGCTGGTGGAAGCTCAGCATGAGCCAGCAATGCAGCAATGCTCCGTTCTGGTGAGACCCCACCTGGAGTACTGTGTCCAGCTCTGGAATCCCCAACATAAGAAGGATGTCGACCCATTGGAGTGAGTTCAGAGGAGGGCCATGAAGATGATGAGAAGGCTGAAGCACCTTTCCTATAAGGACAGGCTGAGAGAGTTGGGTCTGTTCAGCCTGAAGAAGAGAAGGCTCTAGGGACACCTTACAGTGGCCTAGAAATTAAAAAGCAGAAAGCAGAGGCAAAATGCAGAAGTCCTGGAAGCCCTTACAGTGGCCTAGAAATTAAAAAGCAGAAAGCAGAGGGAAAATGCAGAAGTCCTGGAAGCCCCTGTGTGTGAGACGTGTCTGAAAGGCAGAGAGGTTGTCTCTTCTACCTTTTGATAAAAATTTGAACTCTGCCACTCTGTTGTTCTTCTGATTGTGTGTGTGTGTGTGTGTGCATGTGTATATGTTTTTAAACCTTCTTGCTCTGCAGATGTTGTGCTTTGCTGGCCATTAAATGCATTGCTTTGTCTTATGTCTGCTTTTTTAAATTCTCTCTGATGCTCAGATTATCAAAGACTGAAACTCTGAATGACAGCTCTAATCTAAAACATCATCTTTTGTGTTTTCTCAGCTATGTAAGTTTTAGAAAAGGTGACAAACATAATTAGCATAATAACCTCCCTTTTGTGTCATCACTTCAGTCCAGTTTCTTTCTTATGCCTTTTGACTATTCATTTAGAAGACAATCAATGGTGCCTGCAGTTTGGGTATTTCACCAATTTAATATTGTAGAATATTTTTTCTTTGGTTTGTATTGATAATTTAAGAAGGAATATATGACAAATTGCCTATTTCAGAAACTGTGTCATGTTCATATGAGTGAGAGAGGTGATTAAATGTATTTATAAACCAATTGTATTTAGGAAGTTCTTTAGCAGGATAGTAGTACTCTAGTATATGAGGAGGAAAACAATTGTTGCTAAATATGGCATCGCCTGTATAATGTTGTGAACATGCATACCCTGTCCATGTCACAATGTGCTACTGGTATTTATATTTCAGCAATATTTACATAGGTGTAAACAGTACAGTTCAAATGTGTTGCTTCTTATACTCTTTATGAAAATAGTGTTCATTTTGGTGGATAGCACATATTCTCACTTTCTTACTAAAAACTGATGAAAAGAGGCTACAAAAGAATCTGAAGAGTCAATATACAATTGACAATATGTTATAAACCACCTTCTTGCTAAGGCCAGCATGTTTGGAAGACAGTAAAGTCACAGCTAGTTTTTCTTTAATATCAGCTCAAAAAGACGAGTGCTTGGAAAGCTGTTGCAGCACTTAGATTTGAAAAGTACTTGCTGAAATTTTTCCTGAGAAGGATGTAAGAACAGTGAAGAATATATGGAATATACCTAATGCATTTTAGTGTGTTCACGCAATCTATAACTGAGTTGTAAGAGGATGAACCACAGGTCTAACAGGGTGTTTTTGTTATCCCATTCTTACAGCCAAGACATTTGAGTGCAAAGTTGCCTGGACAAAACAATGCGAATGAAAGCTCTGGGTATAGAAGCTGCACCACTTGGAAGCACAGGGAAAATCTTCACCTCAAAAATGTGAAATGACTGCATGTGCAGTGATTAATGCTTTGCACAAGATTTGTTAGATTGTTAAAAACAGTAATAGGTTTTATGATGAAAATCTTTTGTTGTTCTCAGTTTGCTTTCACCAAATCAAATCCAAGATGTCTGTGGGGATGCAACCTTTCTGCTTCTCACTTTTCATTTGAATGGGGTTGAGGTATAAGTTCTGTGAAGTACCTGAGTTACCGCTTGAAGTGGCTTTTCTAAGCCACTCATTTCTACTAGTTACAGATAAAGCTATAGTTTTTAATGTGGTCTTTAAAGAAAAACACATTTTGAAGCATGCTTTCTGACCCTGACGATGATTCTACAATTTCATTTGATATCAAAACTGACTTGTCAACGTCAGGACATTAGTTTGGTATCTAGAAGTATACCAAGTGGTACTTGCCTTAATAGGGAAGCATCCAATAAAGCATCTGTAGGCTTTTCTTGACTTTTGACTCTTTTTCAGAGTTCATAACATTATTTTTACTTTTTCTTTGGGTGTAATAAAAAGTATTGTGTGTTACAAAGATATTTATAGTTCTTATCTTCTTTTTTCCAAAAGAGGAACTGTGGACAACTGTGGGCCATTATGCCATATCTTAGTATGGGAAATGCAGAGTGCTTTTATTGCTTTAGGAAGTTTTTGTACTTTATTATAAAATCATTTTCTAATGCCAACGACTTTTGAAAAATAACCATTTCAGCTCTCCATCTCTTCCTCTAATACGATTCTATTGCCATCAGCAACGTTATAATAAAGTGCATTCAGGCTAAACTGGCTGCAGCTGGATTACTGTCCTGTGTGTACTGCAAATTCACTGTCTCAGTCAGTCATGCTTCAATCTGATTAGGCAACAAGTGTATTGGATAGTAGTGAAACAAAACTATAAAGAGAAAAGCCATAAAGGAAGAAATTGCAGAGTAATATAATAGAGAAAAGATGCCTTGCAATATTGAAGTCAGATTTGACCCGTTAGCTCCAGACTTGCAAAAATATTTCTGGCTTTATTTTAATATCTACAATTCCAGTACGCTTCAGCCATGCCTGATCCTGAAGGCGAGGCCCAACCTGAATGTTTCACGAGTTCTATGCTGAAAAGGCACAGAAGAGGCAAAATTTTTCTGAAACACAGATGACTCTTCAGATAAAAGCAGTGTTAGCAAGCCTATGTCATACGTATAGCAGTGGAGCTGTAAGATCTTTCTCATTGCTAGGTCATCCAAATCCTACCTCTGGGAAGAAGCAAGACAGTAAAAGATGCTGACTCTGACCTTAACTGTGATCCCAGAATTCAGCTGCTCATTGTGCAGTCTAGCTATTCTCCTTAAGAGTGGTGCTTTTCTGTAGGACTGCTGGGAGCATTTGGAGCCCCTTTTCCTGGCAGTGTCTGATGATTATAAATGTTTTGATATGTGGCTCACATTCCACACAGATCCACTGTTGTTCAAGTAGTGCAATAGACAGCAAAAGAAGACTTTAACAAACTGTCTATGGCAAGTAGCCTAGTACAAGTAATTTGCTCTTTTGCTTTTTGTTCTTTTGAGACAAAAGACAAAGGCAAAAATCAATCTGTAGATATTTTTTGCATAAAAACAGGCATTGCATTTGTTCTTAAACCAGACTTTGGAGGTAAACAATTCATAAAATCATTAAATCATAGAGTCATTTAGGTTGGAAAAGACCTTTTAGATCATTGAGTCCAACTGTTAACCTAACATGGCCAATTCCACCACCAAACGATGTCCCTAAGTGCCACATCTACCTGCCCTTTAGATACTTCCAGGGATGATGACTCAACCACTTCCCTGAGCAGCCTGTTCCAATGCTTAGTAACTGTTTCAGTGAAGAATTTTTTCCTGATATCCAATCTAAACCTCCCCTGGAGCAACTTGAGGCCATTTTCTCTTATTCTATCACTTGTTGCTTCGGAGAGACAAAAACACCCACCTCCCTACAACATCCTTTCAGGTAGTTGTCTACAATGATAAGGTCTCCCTTCATCCTCCTTTTCTCCAGACTAAACAATCTAAATTCCCTCAGCTGCTTCTCATCAGACTCGTGCTCTAGACCCTTCACCAGGTGCATCACTCTTTGGACATGCTACAGCACCTCAATGTCTTTCTTGTAGTGAGGGGTCCAAAACTGAACACAGTATTCAAAGTGTGACCTCACCAGTGCTAAGTATAGGCCTAAACAAGTTGTATTTGCTGTTTTCTAGGCTAGTGTTTACATTTTCTAAATGCACAAAAAGAGATATTCTACAAACCTTGTTGTGGATTTCACCCTGTTTGTTTTCTGTTGCTGGAGAAAGAGTATAATTAGTTTACCCAATATATTTATTGTATTTTAGCTCCTTTTCTTAAACTGCTACTTCTTTTTATTTTCTTTCTTTCTGTCTTTCTTTTTTTTTCCCTCTTTTTTTTTTTTTTGACAGGAGTCAGAACAGAATCTGCTTTCTTTAATATCTCATACAGGGAATGTTGGGGCTGGACTGTTTCAGAGTAACTATAGCTAAGTAATTTACAGGGTTCTTAGGTGACAGGAGTCAAGACAGAGGTATTGGTAGAGTTTGTGTTTTTCAGGCAAGAAATCAGTCCTAGTAGAAGGTATTTCATTTGTCCACTTGTTATCAGTGGCTTTGTAACATGGTTTAAATTCTTAGTAGAAATTCTCAACAATGTATTGCTTTAATATGCATTAACAGATACCGTGGTATGTTTTTCTCCTCTAGCAAGACTATTTTCATCTCAGCAATTCAGCTGTTACCAGCACAATACTTCTTTCTTTGTCTGTTATTTGGGAGGCACAGAGTTAAGAATGCAGAATGCTCTAGTGAATTGTTTCTGCGCCATGGATAAGAAAAGTTCCTATAATCTACAGAAGTGAGTAAGATGGCACAATTTTGTAAGCATTGAGATAAGTGACAACTTACAAATTGGTATTTTAGTTTGTGATTTAGAATGTGAGTGAAGCTGTGTAAATATCAGGCTAGGCAGGGTTTTCTGAATATGGTTTAAGGTTGCATATGAACATCAGTAATTCTTTAAGTAAAAAAACCCAAACTTTTAAAGAACTTTCTACATGAGAAAAACAACCCTGTGATGTGGGTTGTTTTTGCTGTCATTCATTTATTCACTGAATTAATTTAATTTATCTGTTTCCTTTATTTCTTCAGTTATTGAAAATCCATTTTCTGTTCTGCATGGTAACAGAAGAATTCTTGCTGAAGTCTAAAAATAGAATTACAATGTAGAATCAGACTGAATATATTACGTTGTTTAATATAAGCAAAATTCCACCTATCACTGCAACTCAGTGGTGCTTTTATAGTGATTTAGTTGAAAGGCCTGCTTGCGGTCAGAAACAGGGTGGATGCTCACTCATGTTGGAATAACTGTAATAGAGAAATTCAGGAATGATAGAGGAGCATTAAGGTGTATTGTTATCCAGGAACTGATAAGACTAAACTCTGGAACACTCAACACATCTGTTTTTTAGATCTCCTTAATAATCTGTTTACATTTTGACTTTTTTAAGAATGAAGTCAGAATGAAGCATGGAACTTCTCTAGCAGATCAACCATGGAAACTTTTATCATGTTTAATCAATAAAAAAGCAAGCTAAATGTAGAACTTCTGACAGTTTCCCTCATTGCTTTGGAAAGTATATTCAATTCCCTTTAAAAGACATTGTTTTACCCAGAAGTATTTCTGAATTGATTTTGGTTAAACAGCTTACAGCATTAATTTTACACATTTTTTTCCTATTCTTTCTAGTAATGATTCAGCTGTCAGTCAGGTTTTTGCAGCAAAGATTTGTCTATGGAATGTGTTTATTTTCTTCTTTAAGGAGGGATCTTGATTGATATGCAAAGATGTGAAGTATTGGCACTTCTTCCTTGACTTGATTCTAGTAATGTTTCAAATTTCTTTTACGTATGTCTTCACTTGCATATGCATGGTATTAGAAATCTGTGGCTAGGGGATGCATGTAATTTAGGATTGTAGGTGTGATGAATGAAGTGTAGAAACAGAATGTCAACACAATCTTCTCTTTCAGTGTTTGCCTGTTACTTTTTCTTAAAGAAACATAGGGGTTTTTTTTTAAATGTAAGGTGTATCCACTTGTTTTCCTGTAAGTCCTTGTGGTGGACCAGAGATTATTGTGAACTAAAATCTTATCTCTGAACAATTTCAAACTTTAGAAAAGTTGAACTAAAAATCTTGTTTATGTAATAGCACAAATGAGCTCTCATATCTTCACAGTCCTGTATTCCAAAATTTTGTAAGTTACTGGTTTTTATCCATATGGCTTCCTACATCTGCTATGACTTCTTTATTGTCTGTGTTCAAGTCTCTTCCGAGAGCTCTTCCCTGCTGTGCTAAATTTCTGTGTGGAGTTTTCAAGCATTTAAATGCACATACAGGCATGGAAAAGGAAGCAGTAAGCAGATAAATAAACTTAGTATTTCCTTTTGTTTTTTTTTCTTTTTGGTTTTAAGATTTGCTTCCAGGTAAGCATTTTCTATAACTTTAACTGTCTTAGAGCTGGTACCATCTCCTCCTGAGTACTGTGTTAGCACCTAAAAGATGATTTCTGATACTAAGGTAAACAGACTGCAGGGAAGTAGTTCAGTATTCAGATGTTTCAGTCTCCCAGTTGACCATCTTTAGGATAATTGGTACATGTACCCATGCCCAGGTGCTATCATCTGCCAGGCCCCAGCTGAGGAGAATTCTTTCATGTCTCTGCGTTGAACACTCTGGGAGGCTGGATATCTCCACTTTTACTGATCTTGGTGATAGATACTGCTAATCAGGGAAAATCTGTCCTCTTACTTATGATACATAATGATAGATATATTAGCTAGTTCCACCCTTTGGTTTTAATGTTTGTATTAACAATTTGTTTGGTTTTCACGTTTGTATTAACAATTTGTTTGCTCTCCTTCCTTTGGGGAAAGAGACCAAAATAGCTGTTGTGGAAGAAATTATTCATAGGTAGCTCTTTTAGAGATGTTGTAGGAGGAATTTTTAAAAAATATTTAATACAGCAGTTACCCAGTACTTATCCTAAGATAAAACCAGCTTTTACTAAAGCTCTGAAAAGAGAGGGTTTGTTTGAATAGCTGTTCATCTCTCTGTAGCTATTGTGATCACTTTCTACCAAGGAGAAGCCCCATCTTTCTGCACTGGTGTAGTGTGAATGTTGTAGCAGAGGCTGCTAAGAGGGTACCTCACTCTGGATTCAATCTGTCGCTCATATTATCAGCCCATCATCTGCATGCATCTGCTAACAGCCTATCTTCAACTCACTTGAAAGAAAAAAGGTCCCACCCACCTATTCAAGTCCTTCTGTTTACTTGACCTAACATGCTAGAAGTTAGCTATAGAGGCATAAGCAAGTGAAGAGAAAAAATAACAGGCAAAGGATCACCTGGAAACCATAGTGTGTTCATCAGATTAGCTAAAGCCATGCCACTCTGAAGTAGCAAAGAAAGGAAGTACTGAGAACTTTGTTTTTTATTATATGAATTATAAAGAATATCACCTTCAAAGCAGAGACAATGAATGCAGTATTCCTAAGTGCTTGTATGTGCATTTAGAGTGAGAGAATGGAGTGGTGAGGTTTCTAATTTAAAAAAAAAAAAAAACCAAACCAAAAAACTCCTTTTTCTTCTCAACCTTTTGTTTTGCCAGGTTTTGTGATCCATCCCTTCAGCAGACAGCTTGTGGAGGATAAATGCATATTCATGTATCAGGATCATGAGATTTTAAAAATTCACCTTTTTTTTTTTTTCCCCAAGCAGATAATAATCTTTTTTCTGTTAGATACCACATTTAATATTTTGGTGGGAATGTTTGGGATGTGTGAATTTCCAGTGCCCTGCTAAAAAACAGTTGTGTAAACAAACACCTTCATGGTCACTTTTTTTCCCCCTCCTCTGCTCCCCTTAGTAATTATCAGTCTTGCTTCCTCTCCACTTCCTCCTCTGCTAAAGGGAGCAGTTTCTGGTTCAGAGACAAATATTAGTACCCATTGCATTTCTGCCTTTCATCTTCACATTTTAGCTAGTCTGTTTGCGTGCCAATAAAAACATAAAGTTTTCTCCAGAAGTGAGCTGCCTTCAGAGATACTTCGAGGCTCCCTTATAACTCCTGCAGTCTAGAAGAAGCAAGATCAAAATCATCTGTTACATGAAAATACATTTCATACATCTCCATCTTTGTGATAGCATTGGAATCATTATGTAGCAGTTGGCTCCGATACGCTTGCACAAACTCAAATTGAGTCCGACAGGACTGATGTCTCATGGACTTTGCTGTCATTTGAAATGCTGGCGTGAAGATGGTAGCAATGAAAGGGGGGAGCTGGTGGCTTCAGCATTTTGCCTATGAAGATTTCTTAGGTTTGTATTTTTGATGGCAGTCGCTGATTCAAAAGATAGTTTTACAAAAGAGATTCATAACAACCATAGATTTTTAACAGCTGCTCATGTCTTTTCTTCCTTGAGTATGTTATCTGAGCATCGCACTCATGTAAAATGGGCTCTTTATACCACCCACAAATCTCTCAAGATCTATCTAGTGGAATGGTAATTATAATTTTTTCTCCGCCCTTTTAGTTTTTATCTTCACTGCATGGAAACCAGCTATGTGTGGTAATGAAAAAGATAATATCAAACTTCTGGAAGTTTGTATGTTGCAGACCCTTTGAAAAGCAAAATTACATTTCAGTGTTATTTTAGTGACAACGTCAGGCTACTTGGGGATATCTCTAGTATTTCCTGTAAGAGAGAAAAATACTTTTATATTCCTTAATTTCTGTTATTGCTCAAGTGTAGTAAATTTGGACCAGAAAGAGACACTGCTTTTTTTGAAGTTAGGTACTTGAGCTGTAGTACTCCCAGTGTATCATATTCAATTATGTGTCATAATACATGAGATTGATTAAATTGGAATCTCAGCCCTTTATTCAATACTGCATTTCTGGTTTTGTGTTAGGCCTAGTTCAGATATGTACAGGAAATCACAATGGGAATTTTAACCTTTCAGCGTTGTTGAACTATGCAGTGTGCTAGCATTTGATATCTAGCTTTAAGATCACCTCATGAAGAAGATTTTGCTGTGTTATTCTTAACAGGTGCCAGGGTATCAGCTCCCAGTATGCTGCTTGCAAGTCAACTTTTTATTCTGCATATTGAATTCAGTTTGCTTCCCTTCTTGCAACATGAGTATTCCAGTGGTGTATTATACTTACACTTCATTAACAATGACAGTTCTTGTGATTCAGCAGGTGCTGTTGCATACAACAAAAGATCCAGGGTCTGACAGATGCTTGATTATGGTAGAAGAGGCGCGCTGAGAAATATGTTGGAACAGTGCTAACATATACCGTACCTTGAATCTTCTAGTATATGCCAGTAGCCTGAAATAAATCAGGCTTTTATTTCTCCCTTATTCTTTTGTCTTTTGTAATGGTTGGCCTCGAATTGTGAATGCTTACAAAAAAAAAAAAAAAGAGAAAATTTCTACCCTATTCTTGCTAACTGTATTTTTCTCTTTTTCTTATCTGTTCCACAGGTTCTGAAAATACTTCATCTAAAATTTCAGACCGGACAGACTCGCAGTGGCTTCTAAGCCAGTGAGAACAAGGCTGCCAAAGCATGCTGGTGCCCAGCTGTCAGATGATGAACGTAGTCAGGCCAGTGGTGGTGCTCCTGTGCTTGCTACTCTGTGCTGATGCTGAAAGTAAGCTTATTATTCATTTGTGCGTCGGTCTTGGACGTGTTGAACAGTTTAGTTTTCAGCTGGTGGTTACTAAGGGTCTCAGACTGAGTGTCCTTTTGAATAATTCCTAAAACACTACAAAGTCCTCTAGATCACAGCTTGTATTTGCAAAGGCTTGTTTATGCAGCTTCCTTAGTATTTTTCTTCTAGTGCTCCTTTTTTTCAAGCCACTAATGGTTCCCTCTCAGATGGTGGACACCCTTGTCACAAAGTTACGTAGTCAAAACAAAGACCAACCTTGCTTACCAGACATTGGTCAAATCCTTTAAAGACATCTGTCATTCTTTGAATACTTTTTTTTTCCTGAACTTTGGTTTAAAAAAAAAAAAAAAAAAAAAGACACAGCCTCTCAATTAATATCCAGTCCAATTAAAATTCCAGGCCCTTTGTAACTGCCACAACAGCTGTTCTAATATATTATTTCTGACAGCTGTTGCAGAGTACAGTATCCAAACAAATCAAGCAGAACTGACAACTTAGTGGCTGGCCTAGATGTGTGACAATCCAGTGAGGAAAGACACCTATGTTTACTTGTACTGAAGGGAAGCTGTTGGATTTTGGTCAATTAGTTTACCTATTAATGGGAAGATAGTATCTTCTTTTTAATTAGTAAATCATTAGGTCTGCCTTGTTTACATGTGTTACTTCTCCCAGCTGTCCTGTGGCTTCTTGCAGAAGTAATGTGCAGATGAGAAAAAGCATTTGCTTTCCACCTGATGACCTTCAGGTTTACTACTAGCTGACTCTCAGGTTTGCTACAAGCTGACTGTTAACATTCACTTGATTGAGGGATATTCTCCTGTTGAATCTTTCTGACTCTGTACATCTGCCTCATCAATCAATAACTTTGTTCCAGCTCTGAATTTCAAACAATTTTGTGGTTTTTCACACATCTGTGTAAAGCAAAGGAGCAGTTGAATTAAGTAGGAACACACAAGAATAAAAACAGTGGCAATAAGGTTGGATAAATCATACTGAGGAGTTCCTTATCACTTCACTTGCCACCTGCACTCCAGGTATACTAAATTACAACAATAAAAGAGATACAAAATCTTTCTGCTTACATGTGTCATAAGACTTCCTTCTTTTAACTGTAGCTCTATGAAAGTGAAGTAAATGAAATTAAAAAAAAAGGACAAAACATACATGTTTGTCAGGTACTGACATCTGAGATTCTTTGGCCCCTTTCCAGGTAGATAATGACCAGCTGGGATGATTGTATCTAGGGTGAAGCCAAGGACATTTTAACACTTTAGCCAGCAAATAATTAATGGGGAAGTGGGTCCATGTGTTGAATGTTTCTGCGGTTGTATTATACGACCTATTTTAAAAGTAAATTATGTGCTTAGCAAGCATGGATGTTTAGAATCTAGTATGCCTTTTCTGCTTCAGGTAATGGAATGTCCAGCCTCTTGTGGGCGAGTAGTGATTGATATTTTGGTTTTGGTAACCCCAGTCAGATATCAATTTGCAAAATGACAGCCAGACCCCAGCAATTCCTTTGTTAGTACTGTACTTGTAAAAGAAAGCTATAGTTTCTTGAACTATGTTACATTAAACAGAAGGTTCCCTCTTTCATCATTCTTCTCTATGGGGAAGGAGGATTTTTTGTTTGAAGGTTGGTATGGAGTTTGCTTAAAAATTGGATGGTATCCCAGTACAGTTTGTGAGTTTTCAAATTCAGTTTTCCAAAACTGCTGTATTCCACTTATGATACTTTTTCATTTAAATAACATGAAACAAAATATAAGTTAGTTATTAGCCTTTGCTGATTAGGACTAGGAGGACTTTGTGGTGTTGCTAGGATGTATGGGGTGTCACATGCAGAATAAAGGTTGTAAGATGAACAAGGGTAATCTTTTTATGGGAGTCACTCTTGGTGAAACCAACCTGGACAGGAAGAAGCAGTCTTAAAAAAAAAAACCTAAGAAAGAGTAAAAATGATGTATTAATAAATATTAAAATTAATATTAATAGTGGATAAGTAGTATTTTCAAAGACACATTCTGAATAATCCTTTCTTTCCAGAACTAGTGTACTGTATTGACTGGAGAAAAAAGCAAAGGTCTCTTCAAGACAACAGATTAATTACTTGGGTTTTTTTCTATTCCTTTTGGACACTGCTTTATACCGTATTGTATTACGTGATCATTAATAGTTTCATGTGCTTATGTTAATAAATAATATGTCAGGAGTGCTGTTAATGTAAGTTGGAAATGCGCCACCCTAAATACCACTGATCACCTTTCACAAATACATAAATCAGCTGAGTTTTGTGCCAGAGGAACTCACGTAAACTAATCCTTTATGATTCTGTATAATTGCCTTTGTAATTAGTAGGTATTACTAGGCAGAGTTACAAGAACAGAGAGTAGCCAGACAAGGATATATTGAGTTATCTTCTTGAACGGATTTATCGTGTTGCAATATCATCTATGGTTATTACTTAGTATCTATTGCATCTTGCTGTTATTAGCCAATAGGAAAAAAAAGAAAATTTAAAACTAGTTACAAATAAAAAAAAATAGGAAGATTTAAAAAAAGTAAAATATTAGAATTCAACTAAGAAAAAGTTGAGAAGTACTGCTACAATTTTGGGACTAAGGTATAATGTGATAATAATGTAATTAACTTATTTTCTTTAAAAGAAATAGAAATGCTTTAAGACAAACTCATTTGTGCTATGTACTAGCTAAGATTTTAGGTCAGAGTGTCTGTTAAGACATTCTGGAATAGAAAATAAGCAGACAATTATGCTAAGAAGTGATACACTAAGTATCTCTGGTTTTACTGTTTCTGTACTTTCTTAAGGAGAGAACTGAGAGGGACAATATAACTTTCTAAGAACCGGAGTGCAGTTTCTCACCTGGTCATTTAAAAATACTGTTGACTTGTTTAGAATTTTGAAAGCTCCATTTCTGTTGGTCTTTCCTGGTGTTTTTTTTTTTTTTTTTTTGTTAAGAGTTTTGTCTTGTGGGTAGTGGTACTGTGAAATTCAGGAGGTGAGTGAACTCTTACATGTACCAGGTGGATATGAAATGGTTACTTGAAATAGTCAGGCTTTTATTTAATCTGGCTACCTCTTACTTTATGGGAAAAGGCTTCTCTAGTGACGTTACCTTTATTTTCTGCTTACTGCTGATAAAAGATGTGATTGAGAAACTGTGGAAAAGCCCACAATTTGTATAAATTAATGTATCCTTTTTTACAAGGTGAACTTTGCAATTGAAACTGATTTTTCAGCTTCATGCATCTTTTCCTGCATCCCTTTTCTTTCCAAGGTATTATAGAAAGAACTGAATTGTAAAGGAGAAAGAAAAATCTCATGCAAGATTTTGTTCACTTGTACTGACTTGGTTTGAATGTCAACTAAAAGGCTGTGAGACACCTAAGACAAACCAAGGAGGTTTGTGATAGCTAGTTATCTATGCAATGTCTCCCATGTTCTAGTCCGATTTGATGATTTCATTCGGTTTACCATATAGTGCTGAAAACCATACAGCATATCCCTCTGTCTCTTAACCTAGGAGATTAAATAAAGGGACTATGATTGTCAAGTAATTAATATGCACAGGCTTTTAAGTTACATAAATACTTATATATGTATGTACAAATGGTATACATTGCATGGTATGAATTAAATTGTGTACCACATATGTGTTTGTATCGCTCCATTTAATATTGCATTACTGTTAGTTTTACATCAATGTTTTTCTGTTTTACCAATCTAAAAGAGGGGGTCTTTGAGAGTCACAGTAACATTTTACTCTTAACACTGTACTTTGTTTATTTGGAAGATATACTGAATTTCCACAGACATAGTTATTTTATGGACTGGGTAAGAGAGAGCCCAGGATCAGTGAGCCTTATTTATCTGTGCAGACATGCAGAAAGATGTGTTCTCTGCTTGCATGATCAGCTCTTCTCCTGGATTTCCTGAGGACTTAAAGAAAAGTTCCTGCTGTGCTAGAGTTGGTCTGCCCTCCAGTCTTGCAGATAGTGCTCCTGTTTGTGTAGCTCTTTGTAAAAGGGCTCTCAGACCCTACTATTGTCCAGCGCTATTCTTGAACTTTTTCACAAACAGATGGCAGGACTATGTTACTTCCTTTTAATGAGGAGAGAACACAGAAGGTGAGACAAAGGGGACAATTTTTTTCTTTTTCTTTTCTGTCACCATGGAAAGGCCATGCATGCCTTTTTTTTTTTTTTTTCTTTCTCTGTTGCTAGCACCAGGGTACAACAGAAGATAAAATATATCCTGACATTGACACTGTCTTGTATTCTTTCTAGAGTAGTTGTAAATGGATAAGGAACTCAAACTCTTCTGATCTCCCTGTGAAATCACTAAGGAAAAAATTTTTTACAATGAAGGTGGTAGAACACTGGAACAAGTTGCCCAGAGAGGTGGTAGGTACCCCATCCCTAAAAACATTCAAGGCCAGGTTGGATGAGGCTCTGAGCAACCTGATGTTGTTGGAGATGTCCCTGCTTCTTGCAGGGGGGTTGGACTAGACGGCCTTTAAAGGTCCCTTGCAACCCAAACCATTCTATGATTCTATGAGTGGGATCCAAGCAGTAAGCCCGCTTCATGCTTTCGAAGAGGTTCCCAACAGCAGTACTTAGTACTTCTTTTCTGCTTACATAATACCTTCACAACTGATGAAGGGAATGAGACATCTTTGTTTGTCACCATCATTGTGAAAGACCTCAGACTCTGAAATGTGTTGGCATAGGCTGATAAACTCTCCAGTGGCCACTTCTCAAAGGGATACAGGATGGAAATGCCAAAAAACCCTTCCCTGGTGGACTGTATGAGCACGCCATGTGCATTATGTGTGTGACCAAGATTTGTTTCTTACTGTTAATCCAGAAACTAAGCTTATACTTGACTGAGCAAAGTAAGCAAAATTGAAAGGTGGCAAAATTGCCTTTGCTTTTTTACCTTTTATTGTTAATAAAATGAAGTGTTACCTATAAAAAGTGAAAAATCTTGAGGAATATGGTTTTTTTAGTTGCCTTCATTTATGATTGGTATTTGTAGCTTCTATGCACACTATGAGAGGATGATACAGTATTTACTGAGGAAAGAAAGTGTTGATTTAGCCTTCGTGTTTGTGGAAGGACAATCTGGTAGTTCGCAGTGTTTGTCATAGGCTACCTTGTTCTCAGTGGTGTAGATGGCAACTATATTAAGGCAATATTCTCTGCATCTTCTGAGAAATTAGTGATAGCACATTGTTTGTAATAAGAAAAGTACAGTTTGTTTTTTTTTATATATTTTCTAAGTCAACTGACAGAATAGTAACTACCTAGTCACTACCTAGAAGCTTTCTGCAGGTTCATCTGTTTGATAACGAGAAGCATATATTTTTTAGAGACTCTTACGTAACAAATTTCTTTTCGAAATATAGAATAAGGTATAGTGTTACCTCTTTCTGACCGCAGTAATGATGAGGTGTAAAGTTAATCACTGAGCTCAAAGCAGTATATAAAGTACAAAATGCTGTTAAAGTGGTTATTCCTGGTCTTTCCTAGTTTTTGAAATTCGGGAGTTTAATTTGTATTAATAGAATCAAGTAGTTTTCTGCAGATATTCTGCATCCAGCTTTTTAGTAATTGAATAGATTCTCACAGCACGCAACCTGTTCCTTCTCCGCTCTGAGAAAGGCTTGGTGAATAGCACCTCTGAATTCTCCACTGCATTCCAGTTTTTTTTAATTATTTTCCTTCATTGGTTACATAGCTTCTGCTCTTACAGCTTTCTTTTGCTGCTTCTTTTGAAATGCTGTTTTAGAAGAGAAACCACAGTTCTTTCTTCATTCAGTAGAAGCATTTGCAGCTGGCTATAAAAAGGCAAACAGAAATACTAACCATAAACAATTCATTTATGTATATTGCTTCTATTCCCAATTATTTGAAATGTGAATAATGCTTAGTTCGCTCCCTGGCTCCTGATGCCTATGTGTCAGTTAGCATCATGCTGTCTAATAGAAAAGTCTTCACGATCTTCTCTAGAACAGGATCAGAAAGGGCTAAAACTTAGTGCTGACAGAACAGTGATTACTTTTAACAAATGTTGGGCTGTTTGAGAGAAATTCTTATTTACATAGGCTCTAAAGCCGGTAGTTTAGTATTGATGAAATAAAACATAAGGCGGCTATTTTTCCTCTGCTTTTTTTTTGTTGTCCCATTTGGATCCTTCATTTTGTTTTTTAAGGAACACTTGTTTTTTTTTTTCCCTGTTAATACCATTCTTGCCCTTTAAAATTTTTTTATGTTCTTTGACAAGCTGAAAAACATTCATGCAGCCCACATTGAAATATTTGTTTCTAATCACTTGTCTACAAGACTAAACTAACGTAACTAGATCTTCCAAAGTGATTATCTTACAGAAAGTAATTATCTTACAATAAATCTTGCAACTGGATGTACATGGTTTACACTTAAAAGAAAACCAAACCTATTCCAGAATAGCTTCATAAAAACTATGTGCAGGCAAGCCTAACAGGGAAAATGATTTACTTTTTTTTTGTCTGTGTGCCTTTGGTAACTAGGACTAAGTTTCTCTTGTTAGATTTAGATTTAAACTCTGATATCTTTAAAGAGATTGTTTCAATTATTGTGTTCAACTATGGGCAGCAGCAAGAGATGTAAAATCCAAAAAGAAAAATCTTTCTGTTCTTGGTAATATTTTCTGTATCGCCTGTCTTTATATCTTAATGCTGATAGCATCCGTTTTGTGTAAGATACAGCCCTTTGTTTACATTGCTATTTCTTTTAATAATGGTGATGTATGCAAGAGAGTTTAAATATAGACTACCTTTTCTGAAAAAAAATACCTTTCATTTTTATTTTATATTCTTTTTTTTTTTTCAGAAAATATATTGGTTTTTTCACTGAAGTTCAACCCTAGGACATTTTCCAGTTGATTTTATGAAAATTGGTAGTGTTGCAAAAGTAATTTTATGTTGCACTTGTTAAATATGATATTAAAACATGACAAATAAATCACCCATCAGTTCTAAAAAGTTTTAGTCTTAGAGAAAAGTAAGGCAGCTAGTTATGCCAAACTATTCTAGATGTATTCGTTTTGCTCTGCAGCAAAGTGAAGGCTTTGTAATATATGTGATAGTTGAGATGGAGAATCAGTGGAAATGAAAACATTATGTGATCATTCCAAACACACTGGCTTAGTCACAGAAACTACAGATAATATAGGTGTTTACATAAACCAGCATTTATCTAACCTTTATTTTTCAAGTTCTTACATTAAAGCAATTTTAAATAATTTCATTCCAAGAGTAGCCATAATTACCACCATATGTGTGTAACATGCTTTAAATTATCAAGTATTAACAGCAAAATTGAGAGCTACTTGAGGAAAATAGGTTTCCAATTCACATAATTTTTAAGAAGGTGTTTGAGTTATCTCTAAATCTGTGCATAACAAAACATTTCAAAATTTCACATGAACAGAACATTTATGTGTATTTTGTAAAGTGTAGATTCAGAATTAAATATAGTTTACCGGAGCTCTGAACTACACAATAAACTGAAGAACAACTGCAGAGTATTTCTCCTGTACATTTTTGCAAGTTTATCTCTGCAGCTTTGAAGATTGCTTCCATATTTGTTTCACAGCTGCTGTTAATTTAGGTAGTTGCAAGCCCCTACCTCCCAAAAGCAGATCACTGAACAGAGAGAGCTCAGTTGCCAGCTCCAGAGTTCTGGGAAGCCTTTAAGCCCTAGCAACATTTCCTGAGGCTGGCTGCAGAGGCGGTGAAGGCTCCACAAGTATGAAAACCCTACATCTTTTGGATTTTCTGGACTCATATAAAACCAGAGTCAAGAAATCCAGGATCTCCAGTCCATCCAGGCACCAAGAAATCTAGGTAAGGGAGCTGTATTTTAATGGCCTAACAGAATTGGACAAAAACACATTATTTAGATTAAAGTCAACTGTTAACAGAAAGTGTTTCTCAAGAAACTTCAGTATAGGTAACTATCTCACTGTGTGCAATTCCCTGCAGTGTCAGTAATGACCACTGGAAGATGAAGGAATGTGAATCATTAATATTCCCTTGTCAGAACTGACAGGGAATTCCAATATGTCTGTGTTTGCTAGATTGTTTAAGAATGTGTCTATATACTTTAAATGTTTACTAAATGTATGTATCATAGTCTTAATATAGGAGCAATTCTTAGGGAAAAAAGAAAGGAGAAACAGCAATATAAAAATTATAGGGTTTTCTTTAGGTTATATTCTCACAGCACAACAACTGCCGTGGGTAGTTTACAATATTGTCATTACTTATCCGAGGTTTAACCCACAGTGGCTGAAATGGAGGTAAAATTTTGAGTAGCAGCATCTGTTTCAAGAGTGAATCTCTGGCAACAATTTTACCAAATTATAAAAATCTGAAGATATATAGGAAAATCACCATTCCCTTTAGTTTCCACCCTGTCTTTTAGGAAACCATGTCCTCCCAAAATTACTGATATATAGAATCTTTCTGTTTTAAATAGCATCTACTTGAAGCTATATTATTCAAAAATAGTTAGGCAAATAATTTTTACTTTAATCCTTTGTAAATTTTGGGAAGATGCACAACTTTTTATGAATTTTTGGTGGTGCAAGCTAAATTAATTTGACTACTTCCTTCTTCTAAATGTAGCAATGTGAAGAAAAAAGTTCCATCTTGACCTTAAATTGGTATAGAAGAGGTTGAAACATAAAGTTGTGTATAAATTGCTACAGTGGCTTTCACTGAATTATTCAAGACTGTAATGTGCATGTTATGAGACAAAATAGTGCAGAATTATAATATCAGTTAATGTGCAAAGAGTTCATTTTGTGTAACTGAAGAGAATATATTGATAAAAGACAATTCTAACTTGAAATTACTCATACAAGATGAATACAAATATGTGGCAAATGATCATTTCAGTTTACAAGAAATTCTGGGGCATCACTATAAACAGCACTTTAGACATGGTCTTGCTGTGCAAAGTAATAGCAAATAACAGAATTGCACAGAGCATACTTCATTCTCAGGTTCCTTGCTAAGAAGAAATTTTGAAAGCCTTTTCCCAGTAAGGCCATTGCTCAGGAAGATAGTTCAATAGAAGTTTAAAATTTATTCTATTGGGATGCAAATTTTTCAACTAAATTTTTCTATGGAACTTAAATGGATAGAGTTTTTGTTCTAGTTTGTGCTTAAGAAGCTAATTTTTAAATTACTGTGTATTTTTCAAGCTCTCAGTGCTTTCCGCTTCAGTAGCAGCATATGGATGGCAGGGAGGCTCCACTGCTGGTGGTTTTTTTTTGGCATGTGTAAATGTGAAGGAGGAGGAAGAAACAACAAAGGAAAGTGATACTAAATTTATTTTGACAGTGAGGGTTAATTATATATGGACATTTCCAGGAGACTTCCACCTGTGTCTTTTTTTTCTTTCAAGAATTTCACATATGCTTTAGAAAAATCTATAAAATAACTGTTCAGAACATTGGCAGGTGATGTCTGAATTGGACAGGGAAAAAGTAATTTGGTCTCCTGTTCTGGTGAAACAGCACACATTTTAGCAGCAACAAATGCAAGTCCAAACAGCTAAAAATGAAAGATGTGGTCCAGAATAGAGTGTAAAATCTTTAAATTAATTATTTTGAAAATAAACTGAAGCTTTTTGTGAAAAAGTTCCTTGTGTTAAGATAAGACTTTAAGGTCTAACATTATCTTTTGATTGAAAAAGAAGGGTAGAATAGATGGGAGTAGAAAGGCCAATTAACCCTACATGTGTGGGCCTAGTGAGGCTAATACTGCAATGTAAATCTAGTCCTGTTTTCTGATTCTAAAAAATGTGCTGACAAACTAGATAAAGTGCAGAGAAGAGAGAAACATAGATTCAGGACCAGGAAAATGCTTTATTATTTTTGGTAATAAGTTAAATGTGTTTATAAAAAAGGCTTATTTCAGACGATATATACATATTTTCTTGTAGAGAAGACAGAGATCTCAATAGAGAATTTTGCTTAGTGAGTGTAAGAAGAATATAGCAATAATCCAGTAGCTAGATCTGGACAATTACATTGTACCTGTTGGAACTGACTGCTTAAATGACAGTTTGGTCCTGTATATCTGAATATTGTCAGGTTAAGATTTGATGCATTTTATATACACTAAACAAGATACTAGACTCAGTACAAAAGTGACAAGGAGAATCCATTTGCCTTTTTTTTTTAATGTAAAAGACTTTGAAATCCAAGAATAATTCTACCTGAGGAAATAAAGGAAAGGAAGAGACTATTGGGTATGGTATAAACCTTACTGCGCCCACATCTTGCATACTAGAATACAGTCTGATACATGTATCTCAAGAGGACACAACTGAGTTAGGTAAGGTGCGAACAATGGCAGCTGAAATGGTCCACAGGATGGAAGAGCTGCCACGTGAGTAGAGACTGAAAAGGCTGAGAGGCCTCTGTTTTCAAGAAGAGATGGCAGAGGTGGGTGTTGGGGATTATGACTGAGATCTGCCATAGAGGGGGTAGAGGATAAAGTGAAAGCAGAACGGACATCCACCCACCCTGTAATGAAAGAACTGTGGTGTCTGAGGATGTTAGTAGAAGGTTGATAAAAAGCAGATAAAATATGGAATTTGTTGTTGTTTTTGTGGAGGCAGACAGTATCTGTATAGTTTCAAAGAACTTCAAAAATTCATGTACAGGATGTCCATAAAATAGTACTAAAAGAGCAAGCAGCAATGCCAGCTTTAATGTCCTTAGGAATACGAAGTGACTGGACCTCAAAAAGTGCCCAGGCTAATGTGCCCAGGTAGCACCTTTTCTTGACACTGCTGGAGATGTACTAGCAGGCTACTCAGACTTAGTGTGACCCAATAAAGCATTTGATGTGGTTTTGTGTTCAGAAATACGTATATTTTCAACAAGTATTGTTCACCACTGTTTATTCACTATTGTACCTTTTCCAGAAAAGCTGATTTGGAGATTCTTGTATCACATCGTTGGTATAATTGAAACCTAGGAATTTAAAGGAAAAGTAATGGCAAGCATTTAAGCAAATGCATTTTATAATTTTGGAATTTTACAATATTACTGTTACAGATGGTGGAGCTCACGTGTATGCCAGCTATGTGTCAGTGTATGTATATGTTGCTGTGGAGCAAGAGACATGAGGATTAGAGTTATTTTACAGGGTGTCTTCTGATGCTTTGCAGTTCATAGGTGAAGTACATTCGTGGAAAATCATAGTCACTTTTTTATTATCTTTTTCGTAATTCTTTGTCTTCATACTGTTCATATGAAGAAGTGTAGCATATCCACTGACCTTTTTCAAATCTGTGATCTAATGAAAGTGACTTAAAGGTTGTAGTATTTAAAGATGTATGCATTATTAAAAAAAAATAGACTTAAATAGCAATTCAGAAAGATCCTGCAACATCTTAGGAAGGTGACATTGTATCTACTCTTTAAGTCCAGCTTTTCAGATCAAGTGGATAAGGATTTCCTTAGAAATATGAATGGTATATAGTTTATTTTCACATTAAATGTCTCATAGGGAATTAATTTAGATTCCTTTAAAATAATTTGATAATGCATTAATTAAAAATCAATTTGTTATTAAGGACATTTATTAGAATTTTAAGTACTGTATGAAATTAAAATGTAGTTATACTATCCCTTTTACAAGCCTTAATAAATGCTTTTAGTCAATGGCTACTTAATTAACATACACTAGCTGCTTGAAACAACTGCCTCTTTATGATCGACTTTGGTGGTAAATGTTTATCATTTGGCTATTGACTGTTTATATTGCATTCTGACATTTATGAAATAAGATTTTTATCAGTTTCGCATATCAGGAACTGCAGCAACATATGCTATTTTATTAATACTGGTCTGAAATCACAAATTCTGTTGTTACAATCTTGTAAAAGTTGGTCATATTATGAGGGTACACCTGCTTGCTTCTAATGCCTGAAGTTTTGCTGAACTTTGAAAATTATAAAAATTATTTTAGAATTTACTACTATGTAAAGTATTAGTTGCTTTTTATTATGTTATTGAAAAGGTATTATTCATAACTTTTTATGAATACTTCCAGTGTAGATAGAAAAAGAAAATGATAATTTGCATTCTACTTAGCAACTAAGTACTCATGAATTAAAGACTTCTAAAAATAGTACAGAGAAATGAAGTGCTTTGGAGACTCGTAGGTATAATGGCATGGATAACATAAGTATGTTAAAAATAGCTTTTAGATTTGCATAAAGAATGTGTGGGATTTTCCCATGCAGAAAGTCTGTAGAAAAATTTTCTCAGGTATACAGTACTTGACAGTAGCTCAGTACCTACACAGAGCAGGAGCTCTTTTCGTGTTTTGAGAATAGCAGCTGAGTATCTGTGACAATGATTGATCTCCATTTAGATAACTGATAGGTTATGTATAGGCAGTTGAACAACAATAAAAGTCTGCATAAACCTGATCCTTGCATCTTTCTGGAGTTTTTTGTGTATTAAGCGTAGGATAGGAAGAAAAAGAAAAGAAAGCATTTTTTCTCAGACTATGTAACTTACAGGTTTTGCTAAAAACTAATAAATGCATTTCCAGTGCTGTTTGAAATTTCTACTTCTTTTTTCCTTCTAAATAAATGTGAACTTGTGAATGGGGACTAGAGAGCGTTTTTAACTAGACTTGGCCATGAATTTGTTTATCTCATCTTGAAATACAGAAGTTGGAATATGTGGATAAAATTTGTATATTCTATTTATATGAAAATATTTGATCTTCCTAGCCAAATTATTTTCAGATCCCCAACTGCAGCAAGGTGCCTTGGTTTGTTTACCTTTTCAGTAGGCAGGAAAATACACCTTTTGTCTGGAATGCACCAAACCCTCTTTTATCTTCAGATGTGTAGACCAGTAATGCTGTATGGGTGCCTCTCGAGTATCTGTACTTGTTTGACTGAGAATATATAGATGCCTTTGTTAATAAATGTTTGTTTCTACGGTTGAGAGATCTGCCAAGTCTTTACCATCTGATGTTCTTTTGTGGTTGGTTTTTTTTTTTTTTTTTC
>JAAGAY010135435.1:0-23163 GCA_011801015.1 Ardeotis arabs
TTTTTTTTTTTTTTTTTTTTTTTTTTTTTTTTTTTTTCCTCGAAGGACAGCAGATGAAATGCAATCCCGTTGTCACCTCTCGGTCCCAAGAAAACCGGCTTCGGGAAGGTCGCTGGGGCGGCCGGGCGCAGCCTCGCTGGCACCTGCAGCTGGGGTGAGGGCGGCTGGATGTGCGCCGGTAATAAAAAAAAAGTGTCCCCACGTCGCCTTTTCCCGATGCGTCTTCTATAAAGTCAGAAGTTCTGTTCTTATTGTCAGAAGCGACGAGGAAAGCCTCGCAATGCCCGAGTCGGAAAAAGGGAAGGATGGGGGTTTAACTGCCCCTGGTACTGGATTACGGGTTAGCAGCGTCCCCGAAATTGAAGAGCTTTAAATAAACTCCGAAATGATAATTCGGGGCTTGTTTGTTTTTTAATTTAAAATAAAGGATGAAATTAGGCAGGCTTTTTTTTTTTCCCCCTACGAGTCTGCTGTAAACTCGGATCACCTAAACAAACGACGACGAGCAGAATTTTGGCCACTGGTTGTTCTTTTTCCTATTTACTTTTATTTGGGACCCTGGACTTTCTCCCCCACCTCCTTTTCCCTCAGCGCCGGGCTCAGGGGCTGCAAAGCCGAATAGCAAGGATTTTGCCGGATAGCCGAGGTGCGCTGGGAAAGGAAAGCTTCAAAGCGAGCAATTTGCGGGCAAACATGCCGACTTGTTTCACTAAAGCCGGAGCAAGATTTCACGGTGTGTTAAGCTCCGACCATGACATTCATCAGAACATTGCGAGAGATTAGTGACTAATGTATGGGGTAATCCGGCCCTCGAAGAAATTGGTTTTTATGTACACACGCGCATGCACACGGTACACGCACGCTCTTTCGACATCGTTCTGCCTTCGAGGCTCTGCGCAAATATTAATCTGCCCTTCTATAATCTACCCTTTCCTCTAGCTTGTATTTTAACTCCTCTTTCTCTATAGGAGCCCACGTCAGGTGTCCGTATGCGACGGCTAGCATCTTTTTGGTTTTGTCGATCTGTAATGGTCGTACTTCAGGGCACGCTAAAAGCCCGGGAAAAGTGGGGAAAAAAAAACCCCAACATGCTAAAAAAGTGAAATTTGTTAGCACAGCCACAAGCGTGGGTTTCATCGAACGTACGTACGTGTGAGTTGGGATGCACGCGTGTATAAAGGTCGCTTAACAGGATGGCGTTCTGCTTTTTACGTTTAGAAAAGTCCGTTTTTATTAAAAACAACTGAGCATTAAAAAAAAAAAAGAAAAGAAAAGAAGCCCACGGAGTTCGAGCCCTGCCTTGTTAATAAGCATTTATCTTCGATGAATCGCGATTTTTGGGGGTGCTTCGGGAAACGTACGTCAACAGTATGGTGCGAGGTGTGTCTGTGTCCTCACCGTCCATTCCCAGTGCTTGCTCGGATTTCCTCGACGGGTCGGGATCAGGATTTGGGGGACCTCGCCGCGCCCGGGCTGCGGGGCGAGGCGGCGGGAGGGCAAGCAGGGGTGGGGGGGCTTTCGCTGCCTGAAGGGTCGGCTCTTCCCCCCCTCCTCCTCTTTCAGCATCGTCCCCTGAGGAGGGGCAAGGGACGAATTTCCCCCTGTTGACCTTTGCGTGGAAACTGCCCCATTCGCGACCCGCTTGCGCCATGCCCGCGTTTCTGAGCAAGGGAGCTGGGGCGGTTTGTTCACATTCAAGTGAATTTACGGGGTTGAGGTGGGGAATGATTTCTATAAACTCGGCTGTGTCCCGGCTATCATCCTGCCTGCAGCCCCCGTCCCCGTCCCCTTCCCGGTGCGACCCGCGGGACCCGGAGCCGGAGCCGGAGCGGAGCGGGCGGAGCGGGGAGGCCGGCCCTGGTGTAGGGCCATAAATCCGGGCTGTCGGCTGTGACGGACGGCTGGTGAAACACAGCACCTGTCCAAACACTTTTCCAGCGGCAGGTAATCAGAGAACCGACACTTTACATTTTTGTGTGGAACAAGCACATTAACCATTTCGCAGACCTTCCCAAAACAGCGACGTTTGTATGTCTGGGTACTTTGTCTTTCTTAACGTCCGATAAATCAGGATGACAGAAGAGAGCCAAAGCCTTTCTCCTTTTGATATTTGACACATCAGCAGTAAGCCGATACTTTTGTGCCCTGTCCCTTCAGCCCTGCGAGGGTCTGCAGCACCCAGGGTACCCCAGTGCTTGTTGGACGGGTGCGGCTTGGGACACCTGAGGGGTTTCTACGTGCTGGACAGGCAAAACCAATGGCCGTGGCACAGAAAGCCTGGTTGGAACAGGAAGTGTACCAGTCTTTTCATTGGCATGCGAGGGGGGTCTGCGAACATCCCATGCCGGCTGCTGCAAGCTCTCCGGACTTTCTTTGTACAACACTTGGTAGAAACTCCAGTCTCAGTAGAACTGCACACAAATTCTGGTCCGACTGGGCTCTGGTTTTAACTGCATTTTTGAAAAGAGATTTGGCTTTCCAAATCTATGTATTTTGTTTCCGAGAATTTTTGTTTCATCTCTTGCAGGTTCTGAAGGTTTTAGTGTGCTTTAAAGAGAAAAAAAAAATCATACCTGGCAATCAAAATATTTTCATCAAACATTTTTGCAGGGCTTCCCCGTTTCTTGCCCCCCATACTAGATAGTGATAAAACCAGTTTCCTACTTGAAAAATGTTAGCCCTAACCACTTTCCTAAATCTCCTACAATTTTAATCTACTGAGCAGCAGAACCGCATAGCCTCCTCCTTTGTGGATTAAGATCAAATTCATACAAAGCAGAAGTTTAAGCACTTGGGGAATTAATGGATGCTAGACACAAGCTCACAGAAGAAACAAGCTTGCAAAACAATCTGTAACAGCTTGTATATATTACGCAGAACCCATGCAACAGGAGAACACGGCAGTACCGTGCCTATTCTCCTTTACAGTGGAGGCAAAGGGTTTTACTCCTTTAAATTAATGGAGAGATGTCAGTAGGTCAGAATTTTGATTGCATTGTCTTCCTATCAGATTAATTAACCCCACTTTTCAATAGCCAGATCTGATGAAGCCTGAAACTTACTTTCAGCTCTTACACTCCCAATGAACCATAGGATGGGATAAGCAGCCCTTCAGTATCCCTAACCCTTACTCGGGAAGAAGTCCACTGAAATAAATCACTTTATTCAAGAGCCACCTCAGCACAGCAGTGCTAGCTATCAGACTCAATTCAGGATTGGTCTCTGGTGAAAGCTCCTAAGCAAAAGTGCAGCCCTCGGTATCACCTTAATTTCGCAGGTGCTGAGAGGACTGGAAAAGGAGGGATGTAATTTTGCCTAGGGACCTAGTCCGTTTTTTCTGCTGCAAACCCTTTTTCAAAAGGGTGATTCTCAGGTACTTTGTCAGGGTGTGTCAGACACAGAGGACCCTTAACAAAATGAAATTTCATCCTAGAAAAAGGCAGGTATAAATGACTCGGATTCACAGGCCCTTCATCTTTTGCACTGTGCCTTAAGCAGCCCAAGGTGAAATTTCCTACGCAAGAGCAAGGAGAACAACAGCAGACCCGCGTGGAAGGGTAGAGCTTCTGAACTGAAGTCCAGATTTTGCACAATTCTTCATTGAGCTGGGGAAGGTGTTTCATTTAATAACAGACAAGAGAGTCCTTTTATTGTGCCAGACTTTTTGCCTTTTAAGTCTGAAGTAGACATAAAAACAAAGTTGAAATCCACCTCCAGCCAAATTCAGGGCACTAAAGCTGTGATTTTGGCAAGGGTAGTTGTACCCTGTTGCAACTTTGCCTAGCGCTGCAGTAGCTCTTTAATAATGGGGTGAATATGGTTCCATTTTTCATTTATGTTTTGGAAAGGAAACGTTTTCCTCTGTAATAAACTTTCCTGTCTTCATTGACACTCTCAAAAGTTTTGAAACCAGCTTCAGGAAAACCATCTACGAAGCCCAAGTACCCCATTGTAACATCAGACAGGTGGCTGGAGACAGCTTGGCCCTCTCTAGACATTCAGACCTATGTTAACACATCATTATTGAGGTTCTATAGATTGCCAGCTTCAGAAAAGCTGGTAATCTATGTGGTCTCCAGCCCTGCATGGGAGCTAAATGCTGTTATTGCCTTCAGGAAGTTTTACCTCCATACATCTGGATGGACTGGGCCTCTGTCCTCTTTTCCAGAGCCAGAGGGGTTGTGTATGAGGAAGGACTGAGAGAACACACTGTCATAATATTTGTGCTCTTGCACCATGGTATTGTTTTCTTTGTTATGACATGTTTCAAAGTTTCAGAGCTCTTTCAAGCAGGATGGCATACCAATAGCCTCCTTTGCTATGGGGAAAAGCAATACTTCTGTGGGTTCTTTCCTGTCGTTAATAGCAAAGCAGAGACTATTCAAGATGGAGCAATACAGCTCGACTCTTCAGCACAGTGTCTTGAGCAGAGTATGTTGGAAGTAGGACCAAGGATCAGATGGAAATGCATGAGAGAAAAAATGAAAAATAGGTTGATGCATGATTTCCCAAATTCTGCTGTAGGTGCTTCCTGATCATAGCTATTCATTGAGTATATGTTTATAAGCAGTACGTAAGGATTCATAAGTGTTTTAATAAGTATAATTTAGCTGGTCTAGGGTCCAATGGGTTTATTTTAGCTGTGTTTGTGCTGTTGTTATTTTAAGTAATAATTTGGTACTGGAGAAATACTACAGTACCATCTGACCACCAGCTTGTAACCCTTCCCATAAATAGTGTATTTCATGTCATCCTTGCTATTACTGAAGTATTTTTAGTCTGCTGTAGAGAAGCAGTGTTAATGAATATCATGCCAAAGCCAAAATGGGATTTACTACTGGTATGCTGTGGCTCCATGGTGTATCCCAGGCTACCTCATTGGACAGAGGAGTCTTAAGCCAGACTGATTCTGTGAAATCCATTTTACTTTGTCAGGATTTGTAGTTACCTGACTTAGAAATCCTAAATTTTCAGCAGAAACCTGAGAGTCTGATTTCCTAAACTTGTGGTTTTATCAGTAGCTGTTACAAATGGCCAGATAAATGTCAATATTCCAAGTAGAAGTTGTCAATCTTACTTCAAAGTTTTGAAAAGATAATTTTCTGTAAGACCTCAGAAGTTACCTATGGCCCTTCAAAACAGACACATGACACCACACTTTATTTCAATTCCTTCCACAGCATTTGCTGTTGAAAATTGTGGCATCTCGCTACAGAAATGGTTTTCCTTAGATTTCTAATAAGGGTCTATGTAAATGCAGTCTATATAAAGACTTCTAGAATTGCCCAATTCACTTTCCATCCAGTGCAATTTCTTCCGGTTTATTTTTAATAATTTATGAAGCAAGGCAGTATCTAGTAGCCTTGCTTAAAACCTCCTAAGCTATGAAGTAGAAACACCACAGAAATTCTTTTTTTGTTTTCTTCGTAAGAAAAGTTACGTTGCATCAGCAGGTAATAACAGATTTTTAGTATCTGATATTCCTAAAACAAGCATCTAACGCAATTCTCTTTCACTGTCAAGCAACTGCTGTTGCTCTGGGTACTTCATGCAGCCATCTTCAATAGAGCGGTATGTGCTTATTACTCATTCTCATCAAACAACACCAAAGTAATTCCCCTTTCTTCGGCATATACAAGCCTCAATTAGTTGTGTGTTATCATCACATTCCCCATTAATCACTTAGCAGAACTGTACAGATGCACAGCAGCAACTTTCTCACTTTTTCCTCATAAGTCAGTCCAGGAATCCCCCTAGTCATTTCTGTTTTTCTCTGAACTTCTCTGGAGTATCTCTTTCCGAGTAACTGTAAGACTTAGCAAAGGCATAGCTTTCTATGTCACAATGCCTGGAGTCACGTCAGGTTCTTCTCACACCCCCCGGGCTCCAGAAGCAGGTTAAAGGAGGACAGAAGTTGTAAGTTACCTTCCAAGGGCCAGGCTAACACATGACAGCAGAGTACACAGACTGTTACCCAACCTTCTAGCAGTAACCACCCAAAAAATCCCTTTGGTGCAACATTTCAATGAAGTCCTGTTCAAGCAGAGAAACCACCTTCCCCTTTCCCCTCCCTCTGCTCCCTTGTTTTACTTGCCCTTATCCAAGGCTATCCTTGAGGAAGCAGAAGCAATTTCTCCCTTGAGTCTAGTCTACAAAACATTGAGCACAGAAAGACAGACCTTGCCGTAGACTCTTTTGATGCCAGCAGCCTTTGCTAAAACTCTTGCAGACGCCACCTCTCCTTCCAGACCCTGAGTTGGGAAGATGAGAAAGGCGCATAAATGGCGTTCTGCCTGGTCAGAGCCCCTAGCTCAGCTGAATGCACCCATGCTATGACAAAGTCACTGCTGAGACTTCAGCCAAAGCAAAATAAATGTGTGCTACCATTAGTGCCAGTTCCCAAGGAAGTGTGGGCAACCTCTGGGTCTTCTACAGCTAGTGAAATAAAACATTGGTCAGAGCTCTATGGGAAAATTCAGATTTAAATTTTCCTATTCCCCAGGGACTAGACACTGCTCCCCATTTCTTTTACTCTGTATAAAGGAGATTGGTTTCACCCTTCTAAGTTCCCACCACCCCATACTGCTCCCAGTGACTGCAAGGGAGAATTTCCTCTGCGCATTATCGTTACTGTCACCACAGATGACGGGTTCAAATCAGACCAGTTGACTCAACAAGCTTAGCACATGCTATCATCTTGTTATTATAATTTCCTCCTCTCCAGCACAAACAACCAGAGCAGGGATTGAAGGCTACCCAAATTACCTTTAATTAATATTTGCATCGGTAAATAGATGAATTAGCAGAATAGATGAAAAAGCAGAATTAGATGCTTTTATGTTCCTTGTACAGCTGAAATCTCAAGACCAAAGGATCCTGTAAATAGCTTAAAAAGAAGTGAAAGGCACACATTTTCATAGTTTGATTTAAATGTTGGGGAATTATGCTGGGTTTTCCTACAGGGTGGAGATGACTCCTCAAACTGGAAAACATCATCTGAAGCAGTGAGAAATCAATCAGTTCACACACAGGTTTGTGGACATGGGAATGGTGCCAAAAGCCTGTTAGTTGGACGAGTAAGTTGGTCTAGCAGAGAAGAGCATGGCATAAATAGTTCCAGAGCTAGCGCTGGCACTAGTTAACAGAAAATGCAGTTCACTGTCTTACTCTGAGATACCATATAGGCCTTTTTATTTTCAGGTCACGGGGTGGTATCAGCAATTAGTAACTATTTTAGTTTTCTATATATTAACATTATGTAAAAACCAAACCTTACAATAAAACATCTTAAAAGTAATCATTCAAAAACTGGGACCATTGTGCTCATACACCATTATTTTATCCCCTTTTAATTCAGTGCACACACCATTGTAGTGCATTGTTTAAATTACAGGATCACACTCTATTTTTCTTCCTATAGGATTCCTGCATCATCCAATAACAAGTTATTGTGGGAAGGAAGCAGTCTTGTGCAATTAAAAGGAATATTGTTCTCAGGGCCCTGACTCAATGGAAGTCAGAGGGTTTATTCCAAGTGAGAAAAAGGACCTCTGGAAAAGAATGGATGTTTTAAAGATTTAAGTCATAGGATTCTGGATGTGCATGTACATAGAAATCAAAATATTTTCAGCCAGTTTGATATCAGGATATATAGAAACCTGTTGTAAACTGAACCATATTTTTTGCCTTTGGAGTACTTCTGGTAGTTAGCTTTGTTAGGAACGCAGGCAGTCCTTGCTTTACCAGAATCTACTCTAATGCAGGGGACACTGCAATTAAAAAGGCAGACTCTGTGGTATCATGCACACCCTGCCATAGTATCCTTTTAGAAATGAGGTTTTGCAATTTCTGAACAGTCGCATGCACCTAGAATTGAGTCTAACTCAGATAGCAATCTAAGCCGTGAGACCCTTCCCTTTGGCACAGTTCTGCTCTTCCTCACCAGGACAAGAAGCTCAGCTTAGCATGCTGGTGCCTACAGGTCTCTCAAGTGTGATGAGGTCTGACAAAACTGTACCCTCATCCTCATCTTCATTCTTATTTAATTGCTTGCAAAACAGGATTGAACACTGCTTGAGTTCAATTTCTTTTGGTTAGTTGCTTTCATAAGCACCATCCATCCGTCTCCTCTGATGCAAGGCCAGCAAGCAGCATCCTACAATCAGGGATTGTGCCTATAGCCAGGATCTATCAGCCATAACTATACAGAGTGGAGCACTGGAGAGCACTGGAGCATCACAAGGATTTATGACACCAAAACGAGGACTCATTACTAGAGTCCATTCCTTGAAATGGCATATACTGGCCTCAGACCCTGCCCACTGCATGCAGTTTCTACTGATAACCATTACATCCAAGCCCATATACATAAGCTGTGAAAGCTAGCAATCGGTCAAGAACAATACAAATCAATTATTATATTTCACCATTTCACAACAGCCACAGAACACTTCAATTGTATGGATAACATATACCCCCTCAAAAGGACTGTTAGGAATGGATTCATGTAATTAAATTCTATTTATTTGATAAATTTCCCATTCAATGGCAAGAATAGACTGAGAAATACTGAAAATATATTCCTATATATTGACTAGGAAGTATGCTCTCTGTTTAGCTTCAGCCTCACAATTTCATTTCACAACAGAAAAAAAAAAGTTGGTTATACCAAAAAAATGAGACCCATTTGTTTTCAAGGTATACACATCTACATGACAGATAGCTCCAGCTGATTTCAGCAAGAGTTCTCATGGTCACTAAATATCTCAGTCATTCAGCTCTCGCTGGGAGTGGCTCAAAACCCAGCAGAGCCAGGAACTAAATGGGAGCAGCTATACATTAATCTTAATTGCTATTCTATAAATAGTCTGGGAAAGAAGGTAATGGGAAACCCCAGCCAAATTGAGCAACCAGAGTCATGAAGGGGTATTTTTGTGTCCCCTGCATTATTAAAAGGCCAAATAAGCGTTCAAATTAGAAGGCTCAAACACTAGCGTGAAACTTTGTTTTGAGCAAGAGGCTCATTTTGGCATAAAGCCAAAAGAATCACAACATTCATTTTCATCTGATCGTTTGCTATATGTTTCCATCTTTCTGCACCCCATTTCTTTAAACTCTCCTATATAAGAGCCAAATTTGAAATCTTCAGATGCTGAACATGCCGATTACTTACATAGCAACTGATCTTAAACTTGTTACAAAGAGCCTTAAGGCCATGACGGCAGCAAGCTGTGAGGCACCCATAGGATTTCAGGGTGCTGAGCTTACCATGGGCCAGGCTGCATTCAGTTTTTCTAAGGTTTTCAGCATGCAGCAAAGAATAGGCCAAGCATGCCTAATTTTGCGTATTAATAGCCTGTCCCACAGACTCTGCAAGGTTCTGCCCCAGACAGGCAGGAAAAGTCTCTGTCTCATACAATGCCACACAAAAGTCTACGCAATGCCTTCCTTATTGTAAATAGAAGGAGCCCTTTGACTCCAGCATGAGGTCAAATCAATGAGCAATGCCTGGAAGATCTGCCAGGCTGGATCTCCCAACAGCATATCCCCTTGATAGGCATAACGCAAAAAACCTAAGCCTTCAAAATACACCCTCATCCTTCAGGGAGAGTCACAATAGGCAGGAGTTACTCAGATGCCCATGGACAGTGACTGACTCATCATGCTCTTGCAACATAGAAAAAAGTCATTCCCTCATACTTGAGGACCAGGACTTTGGAGACAATCCTGAGATCCAGAGTGACATGTGCATGTTCTTCTAACCAAAGCTGCCTCACAGGCTGTCTGCAGGGATACCAGCTTCGCCCAAGCCACTGCTGCCTCTCAGGATGATTGGTTACATCTACAGCAGCAACTGAGAAAGGAGAAGGGAACAACTCCGAGAGTCTCCCAAAGGCCTTGCCGCAGCTCTGTCTGACAGCCCATCAGCCGCAAGTCAAGAGGTTTATGTTTCCAACTTAAACACTCTTATCACTGTGTGCAGCTCCGAGCACACCGCCCTGAGGGTTCCCTTCTGTCCATCAATGCACAGATACGTTATCATCATTTTCTATCATGTAAACTCAACTACTGCTCAAGTTACACTGATATGTGATAACTATGTTGTGTTGATCATGCATATCACGTTGAAAACATACCTGAGCTCCGAGATGTTTACATGTATAGACTAGTAGAGAAGTCTGACTGGTAACTTTATTTACATAAGGCGCTCTCTCCTTTATTAGTTCTATGACTGAACGTACAGAAAAACTTGATAATATTTAAACAGAATTTACATATTTTCATTAAAATAGAATTAGAGTGAGGACAAAGCCAAAAGCTGGTTTTCTATTAGAAGGAAAAAAATCCTATTTGAAATTATTCATGTCCCAATCAATTTTCATTTGGCTTATTTTTCAGAGACTCGATCAACACTGGCAAACATACTGCTGCTTTTCATTTGCTTTATATTCTCCAGTACGTGCTTTATTTAGTACCTTCCCACAAAATAAGGAGAAAAATAATGAAAAACTTAATTTTTGTAAGTATCATCTGATAAAAGTAGTGTCAACAAACAAGTTCATATTCCTTTTATCAATACACATGATCTGAACAATACATAAATATTTTATCTAGAAGTCTCAATTATTTGACAACTCGTCATTTACACTTATATAACAAAAAAGCCTGACTGTAATATTTTTCTGGCTGCCCAGATAAATACATATTTGTATTCACTGAAATAGCAAGTTTGTCTTGGTTAAAAGCTGTATAGTACAACAGAGAAGAAACATAGGTTAAATTTGGTCACATTCGAACAATGAACACAGGGCTCTAGCTACAAAAAATAAAATCTTAAACCTGCAAGTACTGTTTCAGTGATGTAAATGGAAACATAAAGAATAAAGGTTTTGATTGAAAAAGGATTTGCAGAGCCAGTTTCTTGCTCTGGAATGACAGAAAGGCTCATATGCTACAAAGAGGATAGAATCCAGCCTTTTGACATGAGAAAAGATGGGATTGAGTCTCTTTTCTGGACAGCAGCGTGTGCCTGCACTGAAAGCAGCACAGGTGACTATGCTGTTCATCACTCCAGGGTCCCACACCTTTCACTCGAACCTGGGAGCTCTGGCAACATCAGCTCTCAGCCTGTATCTGTATAGGAAAGACCCAATTAGGGCAGACAGGTTTGCCAGACTACCACCAGCCCATCCTGCCAGGAGGATTACCTCTGCCCTGTCTGCTCTGGCCAAGACAACTCCAGCACATGCCGTGCAGCTCAAATACATCTTACTTAAAGGCCAGGCTTACATCCAACCCATATATATTTTTTTCCAATGGCCCCATAATTGGTAGCAAATGTCGCAAGAAGCATCAAGCTAGACTGTGAGAATTGTTATGCATCTTTTCACAGGAAGTCATGTGATTCTCAAATCTCCTCAGATAAGTCCAATTTAAAAAAAACACCTGTCCTATGTCAAAGCAAGAGTCTGGTTAGGCCAAGGTCTTGTCTCCTTTACACGTGTTCTCCATAGCTTCGGGAGTGAAAAACAGTGGGTAAACATATTCCAAAATATTTCCTAAGCCTGCATGAAGCTTAGGATATTCCTGAGTCAAAACAGGACCCTTGTGCTTAATAGCCTTGAAGAACTTTTCCTTCACAAATTTGTCCTATCACTTTTTGAACCCATATCAACTTTTTCAGTTCAACTTCACAGTTAGATTTGCATCATGTAAAGAAGCATCTCTTGCTGTTTTGCTCTGAACATGCCATCCAATAACAGACTACAGGATCAACAAATGTCATTTGGAAGAGATTTGCAACCATTCCCCTAAGCACTTTTCTCTCACAACTTGAGACCTCTATCATATCCCTTTCTGAGTCATCTCTTGAGTTCCAGTAAATTCATTCCTTATCTTGATCGTACTTGTGAACCTCTTCTACCTTTACTCTACCTTGGTTTGAGAGGTAGAGCTGGTGGCAAATGCACAGGGGTGGGAGGCCTGCAACCACATACGGGATTTGAGAGCTGAGTATACTGTGAACCCATATTATCAAAATACAAATGAATTTGTAATCGTGAATAAATAATCTTTACTTGATGCTATTGTTTCTTCCAGCTGCAGCTAGTGATGGACCTTTGGTTTTCATTAGAAAAATCAAAGCCTCACCACTGCATGGTAGTGTTTCAGAGCCTACCTGCAACTTTTTTTTTTTTGTAGATCACGAAATGCACCATGACCTCAGGTCCCCTTGAAGACCACGAAAGCTAGTGGAAGGTGAGGTTAACAATGAGTCATGCTTGAAACCCCTACTGGTGATCCCCTACCCCACCCCATGATCTACTGGGATCATTTGTAGTTACACATACCACTCTTGAAGCCTTATCTACCACCTGTGCAAGCAGAAGCACCGGCCCAGCTGAAGACTAATTCCAATTTTACACAAAAGATTTCTGGTTTGGATTTGTTCTTCTGACCCTGAAGAGAGGCCACAGACATCTTGAATAAATAACTGGAAAATTCTTAATTTTTAATTAGAGCAAGTAGATAAAGATTTATTGGTTTAGCAAGATGGCACAAAAGCAGCAGGAACAAGAGCTATTCGGTCCACCTTGTTTATAGCAAAGAGTGGCTGAATCCTTTGGGTCCTTTCTGTGGGCCTGGATACTTTCTGCAGTCAGAAGACCTCCTCTGTTTTCGTAGGTTTTAGCTAGAGCTTTAGTCTTAGTAGGCAAAACCACTATATTTACGAGTGATCTACATTTTATACAAAGGTATTCTTCATGGCAAATTCGCATGCCCACCATTGCCCAGTCTGCTGAGAAGAGTGGTGCTGTGTATTCCCACATAGCCAGAGAGGCATATGAGGAAGGCTTTGGAAGAGCTTGTTATTTCGTACTTGTATCTGTGAATCAGCCAAAAACCATTAAAGCAAGGAAAAGCACTTTCAGAAGAACAAAGCATCCATCACACCTTTTCCCCTTTCCCCTAACGACTTCTTTTGTTTAATATTAGCTTCAGTAACAAAAAAGTCATTACAACTTACCCAAGCTACAAGATAGCTTAAATATTAACAAGCATGTAAAGCCACTGGGGGTAAGAGCCTGGAGGTGTATAATAATAAAGCAAGACTCAGTGAGATTCCATAATTATTTGTTACACAACCCAAGAAACTAGCTAGAGCATTTCTAAGATTATACACCTCTCATACATGATGTCTAACCCTGCCAGAAGTTACATAAGGCTTTTTATAACATAATCATTAGTCATTAAAAAGGCAGAACAAAGGGCCATTATGAACAGAGGTGACAATCCAAGAGTTAGTTTATTTAGGACCTGATCCAAAGCCCATCGTAGTGACTTGTATACATTTCAACATGCTTTGGACCAGGCATTCAGTACTTTCCATGTTGCAGAGTTTCCTTTTGGATTTTTGTGGAACTAGAGGACTGGAGCTGCAGAGGACTGTCCTGGTTTGGGCTTGGATAGTGTTATTTTTCTTCCTAGTAGCTGGTATAGTGCTGTAGTTTGGATTTAGTATGAGAATACTGTTGATAACACACAGATGCTTTAGTTGTTGCTAAGTAGTGCTTAGACTAAGTCAAGGACTTTTCAGCTTCTTGTGCCCTGCCAGCCAGAAGGCTGGAGGTACACAAGAATGTGGAGGAGGCACTGCCAGGACAGCTGGCCCAAACTAGCCAAAGGCGTATTCCATACCATATGACCTCATGCTCAGCACATAAACTCACAGGAGTTGGCTGGGATGGGGGGCGACTGGCTAAGCATCAAGCAGTTGGTGGTGAGAAATTACATTTGCATCAATTGTTTTGTATATTCTTTTATCATCATCATTATTATTTCATCTTCCTTTGCTGTTCTCTTAAACTGTCTTTATCTCAACCCACAAGTTTTACTTTTGTTCTGATTCTCTCCCCCATCCCACTGTGCAGGCAGGGGGTGAGCAAGCAGCTGTATGGTGCTCAGTTGCTGGCTGAAGTTAAACCACAAGGAAATAGCAGGCATTTGTTCCTGTTAGAGCTGAGAACTCAGAGCTGACACTGCTTTTGATGGTAATAGCATCTGCTTTACGCCCTCTCAAAAACAAATTGGTCACCAATTCAGATCCCCATATATGGGTTCAAAAGGTTTCTAGGTATTTCAGTTCTGGAGACATTGACCTATACAGCCAGCCCTAGAAGAAGTTGCAGGCAATATCTCAAGCAGTTCATATTCAGGTGGATATACCTATCCCTAGGCATTTTTACGCCAAGAAAAATGCAAAACATAACCAGCTGTATTGTTATAACAGGAAGATTACATCTGCAGCATGGAAATAAAGTTCTTAGTTGTAAGCCTGGCCCTATCCATCAGGAAGCCCCTTTAAATACAAATGGACAGCCTATCTGTAAGCTTGCAGATGAGGACTCTACTATTTTTTTCTTCCTTGAGGTGTGTTAAGGGCTGTGGAGAAGATACAGCTCAGTGGGGAAATACTCCGGCCGGAAAAAAAAAAAAGCATTATCCTGCATATAGTCATACGCATTGTCGGGAAAACACAAGACTACTGCAAAAGAAGAAAAATGAAGACTTCAAATTGACTTGGCAGGGAGCAATCTGCAGGATCTGATTCCAAAATTCTCACAGTGGAGGCACTGCTCTGTAGCAGTTAGCCATAGTATACCCAGAGTCAACTTACTTCATGGGCAGGGGGGGAAATAATCACCTCAGAATACAAGAGAGATCTACAGAATTTTTAATATTGTGGTGAAGGTGGACAGGGTCCAGCTGTTAATTGTCTTTTCCTAATAACCTAAGAGCCATTAGATGAAGCTGATAAAGATCCAAGTGCTTTGTTTTGTACAAAAAAAAAAAAATAAAGTTTTATAGCTCCCATCAGAGAGGTCCCCTTGCAACTAAGCATGGCAGCCTCTGATGGGATTTTACTTGGCTTCTGGACCTCTTTGTTGCAACATCCACTTCCCCACCCTAAGGTCTGATGGTCACACCACTGAGGACTGATAAGGCACCCTTGGTCTCTCCAGATTCATAACTTTCTCTTTAGCCCACAATCCACTCAATGTACTTTGTAAGCCCTGAGCCAGGAAGGCTGCACAGTGCCAGGCAGACATACACTCCGTCTTTCCAAAAACAGGAACACTATCTGGCACATTCATCAGGTCAGCAGTAGCATCAGGTCAGTAAAGCATCATTTCTTCTTGTTCAACTGCTTCTAGACAGAAGGATTCATAGTAATGCTGAATAGCCTGTGGTCCTGCCAAAGTATCCACACTCCATTCGTAACTCCTTTTGTTTCCCACTGCTGGGGAGCCACAGAGCAGAGATCAGTGGCACAACAAGGTGCTGGTCTGCACGCTTTGATTTGTGCCTGCACCAGATCCAGGGACTGGACCTACCAAGGACCTGCCCAGGAGCTCACCTCCACAGGGACACTGGACATGCTCCATTTTCTGATGCTGTGAATTCTGAATCCCAGCAAGTGTGATACTCTTGCCCTAAGCCAGGCAAACACGCTCCCATCAAGGATCAGAAAGAGAACAAAAAACCCCACACCCACCCACACACCAATTAAGAGGTCATTCCTGTTTTCCCCCTACTCAAATGACTAGTGTGTCAATTTGCTTTTCCTGGGATACCTGGTCTTCTGCATTCTTCAGCAACAGTCTCTGGACATGCTAACATTTTTCTACACAGACTGGGAAGCTCAGATTCAACAGTTGGTCTCTTTTCCATCATCCACCCTCACAAAAGGAGGAGCTACTCCTATGGAAGACATCTGGCCTTCATTCTGTTCTTTAGACACTACACACATGCTTTCAAATGAAATGATAATAAATTTGATATTACTTATTCAGCCTTCTTGGACACAAAGCTAAATACCTTTTGGATCAAAGGGAATTTTTAGATACTTGTAGGAAAAGGCAATTTCTAAGCCAAGATGGCTTTACCTTCCATTAGGAACATCACCAGCCCTCACACACCTCGTGTCTCTTAGATCAACATGGTAGGAACAAGCACACTACTGTGACAACTGAAAAAACACCAACATTGTTCTTGGTCCCCCATTAGCTTGAACACTGTTCGAAATGTCTAACTTTTTCTTTTTCTTAGTTTGAACAATTTGCTTAATTGCTGGCTTTCCCTTGACTCCAGTTTCTACCACTGGTGGTTGGCACGCCCATTAGGAACAAAAACTAAGTAGAGTGTTTGTCTAGGTGTGCAGATAATCAAGGCAACACTGCAGCCTGCAGGTGCCTTTGAAGATAACACCAGAACACACCTGAGTAGTCCTCTGTCCACCCCTTAAGGAGAGCACACCAGCAGTGACAGATTGGAGCATCTTTTGAAGTCACTTTAGAGGGCTAAAACTGAAGTAGATCAAAGCCAAATTATTCAGGATGGATTTGTAAGCAGAAGGAAATAGTGACTTACCCCTCCATTCTCAATAATTGAATGCTTTTTGAAGATCATTTGTAGAAGTGTCTCTGATCTTGGACGTTTATGTGCTTTATTTTTATGGGAAATACTAAGAAAACGCAAGATGGCAAACAATAAATGCAGTTGTACATAGAACTGAGAGCGTAATAGGGAAAGAGAAAGACTTAGAACTGAAAATGAGCACAAAGGTGGGGACCAAAATCAGCTAACACTTTCATTACCTTCTTTGATTTAGATGCAGATATCTTCTCAAAACAGTCCCGCTAACCAGTCTGTTGAGGGCTACTTTTTTCAAGTCTATTGTCTCCCTCCGTTGCTTTAATATATTCCTCTCCTTGGATGTCAGCTGCTCTACCACAACAATTGTCAAGCTACTTCAGGTGGTTCTTCTTTAGGGTATCCTCTTCACTTAAACTACCTCAGAACTTCAGATCCTTTGTCAGTTCCTCCAAAAAGTAAGAGCCAGAAATATAATAGCATCTTCTTTTATTGCTTTCTCCACATTCCTACACAGTTAAATATTCTCAGTACACTCCAAAAATTTGATTAGATTTGTCCTGTTGTATTTTTAATAAGACTCCTCCATGGCTTGCCTTTTAAATCCTTCTAAAACCAGATTCTGCTCTACCTCCTCCATTCAGTTTTGTGACCTCCAAGAGACTTCCGGATCTTTACTTTTATTACCCAGAAGCATTCAGTAAACTTGCCACTCATCTCTTCTTCTCTGGAGAAAGTATATGTATTCTTGGCAAGCAGTTCAAACCTTCCCTTCTGCTCCCCATCTCCCTTCCAAGGCGAGTTATTTTGATACAGCAGTCGTACAATCCATCTGCCAGGGCTCTGTGATACCTTTTATATCGTAGCTTTGGCTTTGAATTCTTCTCATTTATTGCCATACTCTTGGCATTATTGTAGATAGATCCCAAGTGCTCAGCTCTCTGCCCTGTTATTCTCTTGCCTCAACCTGTTAGACAGTGCACCCTTGGCTCTTCCTCTTCCTTTCCTTCTGGAAGAAGTCCTTCACAGGCTTACGTACAAAATCATAACTTGGTTTACCCACACTCTCTGCCTCAACTACTTTTAGTTAACAACATATTGAAAAAGAATCAGTCCACTTTAACTTCAAAGATACCAAGAACTAAACCACACACTACCAAAGCCAAACACCAACAAAGTTCAGACATCCATCAGACCATTTTCTGCTAGAGGTGACAACTCCTTTTCCTCTGTCTCTTCCAGATTATCCGAGGGGACAGACACAACTCATACTGCATCAGCCATTTAGTTGTTCTAAAAACAATGCACAAGGATTGCTGCAGCAACCCCTCTACTTGCAGATCACAGACAGCCCCCAAACATACTGACAACCCCAGTCTGTGGGCCATCCTCATTTTTATGGTTGCCTCAATCAGCAGCATATTGAAAAGCACTGTGCTGCTCAGGCTCAGAGAGTTTGCATCCACACCCCCACCCCAGGCCTTACTTTCCCTCAGGCCTCCCTCATGGCAGGCAGGTGTTCATAGAATCATTACGGTTGGAAAAGATCTCTAAGATCATCAAGTCCAACCATGTCCTGAAGTGCCACGTCTACACGTTCTTTGAACACCTGTAGGGATGGTGACTCCACCACTTCCCTGGGCAGCCTATTCCAATACTTGACCACTCTTTCAATAAAAAAAAAAAATCCTAATATCCAATCTAAACTTCCTCTGACGCAACTTGAGTTTATTTCCTCTCATTCTATCACTAGTTGTTTGGGAGAAGAGACCAACACCCATCTCACTACAACCTCCTTTCAGGCAGTTGTAGAGGGTGTTGCTCCTTCAAGTGGTCTCTCATTTTTATATAAGTGTGTATTTGGGGTTCAGGCTAGGTCCTTCTGCTTTGCTACACCATCTACTTCTTCTGCATGTAGACAGATTCCTTGCGGTACTCAGCGCTCACTACAGTGACCCTGGATGGCTCCCAGCTGCGTGCCAGGCATGCATGGAAGGAGGGAAAGAATATGAAGCAGTGACAAAAAGACAGAACAGTGAGAAAGTCATAAGTTCAATTTATTATATATTTTTCAGTATTTCAGTAAGAGTTTCTTAACTTTCTGTGCCCTTGAGACAGACATAGAAGTTTTGAAAATTCCTGTGATTTTTTGGCATCTCCAAAACTAACTCCTGGCTTTTCTGCCCCAAAATTTCCCCAAGCACCTACAGTCTTTCTGCAGTATAATGTTTGATTCACAATCAAACTAGTGAACTCATAATGTGCAGTTTCTAATGTTATCCTTATGGCACAAATGGGCAAGAAAACATGCTAGGAGTATTGTATGTTCATGCTATGCTGTACTTTCAAGACAGAACAGAAGCCAAAGTTAAGATTGAGTTTGAATATTGAGTTTAAGAAAAGCACAAAGCCATAGAAATGTCACTCCCTGAAAACAGGAGTTTTTAATGATTATTACTACTTTAGAAGTCAAAAATTCTTTTTGGAGTAGGTTCCTCTTTTTTTCTAGTACTCAGTCCAAAGCCGTTGACATTAGCGGAAAGTTTCCAGTTTAGAATATGAATTAGGCCAATTTTGCATGGGTATATTTTTATTGAGAAAATGCAGAAGGAAAAAAAAAAACTGTGAAACCAGTGAGATTATTTCAGTGGAAGTACACTGTGGTAAATAAGACTAAAGTAGTTCTTAACTGAGCCCCGAAAGTGCTCTCAGTGACTCAAGTGGGCTCTCGCAAAGGGGCTCTGTTGCAGGTCCAGGAGGAAGAGCACAATGTTGCACCCACTCCTGCATTTGATAATAAAATCCTTTTGAACCCTGGAGCAGCACATGGGGACAGAGACACTGCCTGGCTTCTGACGGTGTAACAAGCAGTACGTTAAACAGTCATCCAAATGGACAGCGTCAGCTAGTTGGAGGCAGGCTTTGAGCAGAAGGACCTACAGCCCAAACAGGTAAGATAAAAGACAATAAAAGAAAAGCAATCTTATTATCCCTGTTTTATGTGTAGGAAATGGAGCTCTGAAGAAATTAAATGCCTTGCTCAAAGCTATACAGGAAATCAGTGTCAGAGGAAACAAACGCAAACCTGAGTGTCACACTAGTTCCTTCCTCTCAGTACCATTTTGACCATCAGGGCTGCTTTCAATTAAACCTTTTATTGAAGGCATCTCTTTCTAGCTATGCTTTTTTTTAATTGTGTATCCCACATGGTGGACCTGTAGAATTACGAGTGTCTCCAGCCAGCTTCTTTTCTATGTTTTACAAACCTTAATGAGCCCCCCCAGAAAGCTGAAATACCTCCATCGAAGGGGAAGGGGGCGGAGAAGCAGAAATAGCAGCATTGTGTGCAGCTTTTAGTGTGCGGTCCAGGTTCACGGAGTGCTGTGTAAACAATCTGATTTGCCACATTTAAGGACAGGCACAATTTTAGGAAATCCAAACACCCTGTTAGCCTACTGACCTCCAGATAACCTGCTTCGACAACAATGAAACTTACAGTATGCTGGGGAGGCGGAGGAACAACGCTGGGAAGATGCTTTGCTGCCATAGGAAATGGGCCAAGCAAAACTCTGTCACCATTTTTGATGTTCACTTGATGAGTCTGTAAAAGAAGAAGGGTATCGGCTTGCTAGAAAAACTGTTTCCTGACAGAGATACACAGCAAATCATGCTGCCCCATAGCAGCCCAGGCACTAGCGCCGAGATGGGATGCTGCCTACACTTGCCTCAATCCTCTCACCCGAGAGCTCTGCTTTTCTGCAGACCTGGGTGAAATGGAATCCAAAGAGAAAGTGGCTCCGCGTTGTCCAAAGCTTTTCAACCGGAAGCCATAAAGGGAGTGTGCAAATCCAGCCCTTTTGCCTTAGATACGCAGTCTCTGTGGAGTATGGTAATTCAGACAAGGAGAGACCCAGAAACATAGAAGCACATACAGAATTGAAAATGAAAGGGAAATTAGTGTTAAAAACAGAAATGGGGGCTGTTGGAATGGCTGCTTGACAGCATCACACATTTAGTAAGCAGCTGTCTGTATAAATACCGTCCAAGGCAAATAGCAGGAACAAAACCTTCACTTTGCCTAGGTTTCTTACTTTGGTGCAGAGTGAGGTGTCGGTCACGCGATCACTAAATCCTTTCTGGACAAGAAGAGCTGCAAGGAGAGGTTACACAGTGGGGATGTACTACCATTTACATTTTTCACCTAGGCACGCAATCTGCTTTGGAAAATGCTTAAAGCCTGTGATTAGAAGGTAGTGTATATTGAAGAGCTTTCTTGAGTAATTCAAGCATCCCCATCACCTTAGCTAGTCTACTGCCCAGAAATCTGCATTGAAGTGACTTGCCCAGCGGGAATGCAGAGGACAGAAGGGATGTCTCTTCATTTTCTCTAATCAGGATCACTTTTAGCTGCTGGGAACAGCACTAGCGATCAAAAGGAAATCACACATACAAAAGTGTTTTTTCTTGCTCAATAGGTTTGTGTTCTCAAAGCCTGGCCTTGCCATGCACTGCGTCATGGGAATGCAGAGGAGAAAGACCGTTGTAGCTGCATCAGCTTTGTGATGTTGTCTGTAAGAACCTAGAACTCTTAGGTGCACTAGCCACAGCAGTGGGTGAAAAGAAGCAAAGATAGGCTACAAGGAACAGTTTAATTGCAAGCCTGTCTCATTGCAGCCAGTATCTGTTCAGTCTTTTGAAAAAATCAATTGACTCTTTCTTCTCCCAGTCCTTGGTTGTAACATACTGGAGTTTTGTTACACCCAGTACTTGAACAAATAAAATCAGCACGCATGCACCATGTATAGTAGGTGTAGAATAGAAATAGGAATAGAAACAGTCATGAGTATAGTATTGTAAGAGCAAGAAATCTTGTTCTTTATCACCTTATTACGTTGGTCCTGCAAGCCTAGCCATAAAAAACGCCTTGTAACAATACCTAATATCCAATATGTCTGCAGCAAAACACATTTTCCACGTAATCTGACTGTATCAAACCCGTCTATGCTGCACAAAGAATGACTTGGAACGGGAAGAAAGAAGGAACATTGAGCTCTAGGAAAACTCAAAGGAACATTTTATTATAACATTTATAATAGAAAGTTGGGGGGTTTAGTTTCGCCTCAAGGTGTAACTTGCTAATAAAAGTTCTGGAAAACCTGCTGTGTATAAGAACCCTGGCCTATGATGTCAGAATTCATTATGCACACAGGGGCTATTTACAGCCTTGTAAAGTTGTAGACAAGGAAATTGTTGCTGAAATATAGTTTCAAAAGTTTAAAGGTAATCATTCTACTGATGTATACACCTCAGCTATTGAACAGATCTTTCAAATGGTTTCGTGTAAGCTGGAAAAAGTCCTGTGACTTGAGTTGTAAACATCCACCCATGTTTCTTCATACGTGTTGGGTATAGAATTTTGTATATGTAGAGGGGTAACTGTGGGGTCTTCATTTTTATTCAAGAGTTGTCTGGGTAAACCTATAAATTAATCATATGCATAAGTGTTCAGAAGTAAGACAAACCGGAAACAATTTTCACTGCCCTCTTTTTATTCCCAATGTATCCACTTGGAAAAAAAAAAAAAAAAAGGAAAAAAAATCCAGGAAAAAAAAGGAGGATGAAGAACTAAAAATAGAAACAAGCAAATGTATTATCAGCTTTCTAAATCTAAAGATACTGTATCAAAAATACTGCAACATTAATTCAAATGTGTATTGTTCATCAGAATAACAGCTGTGGATGCATGAACCTTCATCTAGGCTCAACTAAAATCTGAGGCAAAAGTGCTGCTGAGTTTGAGGGGTCAGGAGAGCCTGCAGGAACCCCTTGAGAAAGCAGTTACTCTGGGTCATTGTCGTAGTTCAGCCCTGATCAGGACCAGACTATGCAGTCTCTCTCTCACTTCCCCCACCCTCCGAGAGAATAGAGGGACATAATATAAGAAAAAATGGCTCGAGGTTTGAGATAAGGACAGGGAGAAAATCCTTAAAGTTACCGTCACAGGCAAAACAGACTCGACTTGGGGAAAACTATTCATCTATTACTGAAAACAGCAGGATAATGAGACAGAGAACAAGATAACTTCCCTCCACCCCTCCCTCTTCCCAAGCTTAACATTATCTCTACTACCTTCCCCACCCCCAAGCAGCACAGGGAATGGGGGTTGCGGTCAGTTCATCATGTGTTGTTTTACGCTACTGCTTCATAATCGGGGGAAGAACTCCTCGTGCCCCTCCCCTGCTCCATTGTGGGGTCCCACCCATACGCCACAGTCCTTCAAGAAACTGCTCTGGTGTGGGTCATCTCTTCCACAGAGTGCAGTCCCTCAGGAACTGGCTGCCCCAGCAGGCCTTCCACGGGCCACAGCTGCCTTCAGGCATCCACCTCCCTCAGTGTGGGGTCCTTCACGGGCTGCAGGTGGATCTCTGCCCCTCCATGGACCTCCATGGGCTGCAGGGGGACAACCTGCTCCACCATGATCATCACCACAGGCTGCAGGGGAATCTTGACCAGGAGCCGCATTACTCCTCCCCCTCCTTCTGAACGGACCTTGGCATCTGTAGCTGTTCTTCTCACAAGAAAAGTTCTTCTCAACAGGCTGGCAGATGCCTCTCAGGATCTCTTCACATCATCCATCTCATCTCCTCTCCACTTCTTGCAGCCAGGCTGGGCCGAGTCAGGCCCAGTCGGCCGCCTGGCGAGAGGCCAGAGGGTGAGGCCTGCAAGGCC
>JAAGAY010135436.1:0-31876 GCA_011801015.1 Ardeotis arabs
GGACGGGGTGGGGACGGGGCTGCAGGGGCAGGGGCGGGGGGGATGCGCGCCCGTCTCCAAGTCATCTCTTCCCCGTCTCCTTCCCTGTGTCCTTTCTCCCCCTTTTTCTTGTCCCTCTTCCCATCTAGGTGCTCTGTCTCCTTCTAGCCGCCTGTCTCCTTCCCCCCACCGCCTCCCTCCCTTCTCTCCTTTCAGTCTGGGGCAGGGGATGCCCGAGGGGCTGGGAGGGAGGGGGCACAGCCGAGGCATCGCTACCTCTTGCCCTCCAGCTCTGGGCTCCATCACAGACCTGTTGTGCTGGAGCACTGGAGCCTGCGCCGAGCAAGGCGACTTCAGCCAAATTGGCGCAGCTGGAGAAAGGAAACGGAGAAGGGTCAATCCCTCCTCCTGCCTGGCCAAGGGTGCACCGTTGCAAGAGAGAGGAATTCAGATGTGGAGACTCAGCACCTGAAGCACTCAGGATGCCCGGGAACAGTAGGAAACTGGGAGGCAGAAGATTGGCAGACTCATGACATGTATTGCAGGCAGGCACTAGATGGCAGGGGACCGGCATCCTAGAGTGCTGCTTGGAATGGGGCCACACTCACAGTTCCCAAATGCAGGGAGACTTCAGCTCAGAGGACCATTGATGGGCTTCACACGCCCATTCCCTAGCTGCCAGAATGTCCAAACGCACCAATCACCCTTCCAGCCCCGGATTCTGCCCCAGCCTAGGATTTCTATACCCAGCCCGTAAGCGCTCGCCCTGGCACAGGAATTTCCCCCGGCAGACACCCAGCGCTGCAGGACCCGCACTGACACAGGGTGAGCGCTGTCAGCCCCTCCACCGTCCTGCCAGATCCTCCTGGGTGCTGCTACCAACCCTCCTGGCCTCAGACACCAGGTAGAGCAGCCTGAGGCGAGCCACTGCATTCAGACTGCCAGCCCCCAAATTCAGCCCGCTCTGCAAGCTGTCACCCCTGGCCCCACACACAGCAGGAACGCCCTTCCCCAGATGGGCTTGGCATCTCCCACTCCAGGGTACCAGCATCCGGATTCATGCTCCCAGCTGACAAAACTCCTCCGAGCGCAGCAGAATTACCTCCCTAGGGCAGCTGCTCCGGGATTCTTCCCTTTCCCGGTCCCCACCCAGCCGAATACAGCAGGACGTGTATATATAACCCCTTTCACCCGCACTGGGGTTCACGCTTCCTGCTACCACACCAGCAATGACTGCATCTCTGCTGCTTGGACCACGAACTCCGGGATGTCCACTGAGAAAAATATAGATGTGGGGTGTGGGGTGCCTGGGGCACCAGGCACTGCGTGTGTGGGGGGATCTCGCTGCCAGTGCCTAAACTCGCCCTGCTCGATCCTTGGAGATAGCTGCTAGGTTGCACAGTCCCAGACCACAGTCTCGTATCGGTAGCTGTCACCGTAGCCCTTAAATGCTGACTGGGAGTTCAAAAATGACAGCCAACCTAGCGTTCTTTCTCTGCGAGGAGGGCTGGGTCCTCCTCAGGTTTGTTTTGATTTTTTCTTTTATCACTATTTGGAGTGGGATCGTTGCTGTGGGGGAGCTGGGTGAAGAAAGGATTTGCATGAAGCTCTCGGTGTTGCGGGGTTGCTAATGGCGAGCGTTATTTCAGCCGGCAGTAAGTTTCATAATCTTGGCCCAGCTCCTGTGCATGTTCTGTTCCTCAGGGTCATGAGCCTCTTTTCCCCTTCTTCCATCCCTTCCCCCTCGCCCCAAAACTGGTTGGAAATTTCATTGTTCCAGTGGAATATATCCGTCATGTGAGGTCATCGCTGCATAAGGAGAGGTGATTGATTGCTTAGGTCGCCGGGGCCTGTCCCATGCTGGGCTTTGAATGCCAGGTTGGAGACCTTGAACCGGACCCTGTCCTCAAAGGCGAGGCGATGTGGGGTGCAGAAGGGCACGGCGACGCGTTCCCGGCAGCTTGAGTCGCTGAGCAAACAGACTGCTGCATTCTGAACTAGCTGGAGCGCTCTGAGAGCAGACGGCTTCATTCCTAGAGGCACAGTATCACAGCAGTCAAGCTCGAGATGCTACAAAAATACAGATAGATCATCATCTGCCAGCCAAGCCAGACAGATTCGGGTGCAACTCTTCTCCCATCCCTGGATGGAAGGAGACTCTACCCACTTCTCGCTAACGGCTTGTGTGTGCTCATCTTCATCCAATTGCTCCTCAGTCGGAGCTGATTTCGGCTAGGCATCGAGAAAGCTGTGAGATTCTCAGATTTTAAGGCCAGAGGGACCATTTTGATCACCGAGTCTGACCTACAGCAGAGCACAGGCCAGAGAATTTCACCAATTTCATTTCCTGCATCAAGCCCATAACTTGTGATTGAACTGTAGCGTCTCTTTTAGAAATACAGCCACACGAAGGCTCCGGGCGGTAGGGAACACACCAGCTGCCTAGGTGAATTGTGCTAGTGTGTGACCCTCTGTATTAATAGTATTGTTCCTCATTTGAATTTGTCAAACTTCAGCATTTTGTAACAGAAGGTTACAGATTGCATTTGATGCGAGGGAGCTACAGCGCGGGTATTGCCTGCACACGGCTGGCACCTCGGCTCTTTGATTCCTGTGACGGCTTTTATATTTGGATAGGATTTATCTTTGGGACCACGGCGTACAGGAGTCCTGGACACGGAGAAGGAGTTATTGGCAGCGAATCCTAGGGCTTCCCCGGGGTGTGGTAGCATCTGAACTCTGGAGCTCAGGGTGTCACATCCAGGGTTTAGTCTGTGCTCCCTGCTGAGAGCAGGAGTGCGGCAGGCTTTGCTCCTTTCCATTAGTTAGGATGTAAATTCCCAGCCCCCTCAGTGAACTGGGATGCATGCTTTGGGGCGTGCTTACCGAGATCTGCTCTCTCGCGTCCCAGCAGCGGTGGGTCCATGCTGCAGGAGACTTACAAAGACGGAGGAAGCACAGCTGGGGTCCCTGAGGCTGGGGAACAGCAGCAGGATTTGTGCTTCCATCCTGGAAATGCAATGGGAGCAGCTCCTAATAGGTTAGCCCCTGGGATCTCTGGTCTGGACCGGTAGCGGGGTCCATATGCAGTAGCAAAGAGCGGTGTAATTCCTACGCACCGCCTCCAAGCACCAAGATTCACAAACGGAGCTCAATGAAGTGCCCCGGGGAAACAGCTTTGTCATTCACACTCTGTCATCTGTGCATCACAGGACTGGAACGCTGCGATGAAGGCTCTGTACCTAGAGTGAAAACACACAGGTCCGTCTTTGGACCGTGGGAGTAGCCCTGTCTGCTTTTACCACAATTAGACCTGGGAAACAGATCTGAAAGCAAGAGCCGTGCAATGTGGCACTGGTGCAGAAATCCAGTCTCTCTCCCCTGGCACCCAAAGGCCTCTTGAATGGGGTGTAAGGTGCGTGGATACTGGGATTTATACCTCCAGGTAGTAAGAACGTTGGAGTCTCCTCCTCCTCTCTGAAGATCTACCAGTTTATTCAGCATCCGCACTGGGAGCTGCATGCAGAGCTGAATGAAGGGCATTTGTTACACTTGCCCTCCAGTGCAGCAGGGTCTGTGCCCGGGACACAATCCCCACCGCTGGTGGCTAACTGCAGAATGCCCTAGACACGCTTTATCCGCTGCTTTGTCGCTAAGCTGCAGGGACATCCATACTCTGTTTTGAACCTTAGTGCTCCGTGCACAGTGGAGTCCAGCCCTCACCGGCTGGCGTTTCCACCTGACACCTTCCTTTACTCTCACGGCGTTCAGGCTATGGGAGACATCTCTGTGCTCCTGCCAGCTCCTCCACAGCTGTGCTGGGGTGTGCTAGTGCAGGACACGCTCTCAGTCTCTGGCCATGACACAAACAGCAAACTGGAGTGTGTTGACTGACACCAACGGACATTGCCTCAATCCCGCACTCACCTGGAGCCGCCTTTTGGGTTAGGGGGACCAGGAGCCACCTGCTCTTCACTGTTGGCAGCAGGACCTGTGCATGGCAGTGCCTCAGGTCTAAGGCTTACACCCGATGTCCGGGCTGTCACTTCCACAGTGTTATGTGTATACAAGGAGGCCAGTGCAGTACCCCTAACATACCACACTCCCCCGTGGGACTGGCACTGAGGTCTACCTGCATCTGGAGATGATCTCCACTCCTGGGGTGGCACGGTTCAGATCCACATCTCCTGCTGCCTGATGCAACACAGCCCACAGCCCCCAAAGACCAGAGCTGTAACTGATAACGCCATGCCACAGGCAAAGCAAGGTCTTCACCCCAGGGAACTACTGTCTCCTGGGGAGTCCCAAGCATGGCCCCAGGCATTCCAGGCCCCCTTGAAACCACTTGGGTGGCTTGTGTGCCCTCTACCCCAGGGACTTGCATGGGAAGGTCCCTGACACTCGGAATTCCCTTTCCAAAAACCCAAAAGAAATTCTGTCGCAGATTTGTGTTGCCAGACATGATCTTCCACGGCATCGTGATCATAATCCAGATGGCCAAGATCTCACCAGCCTCTGGCTTTGGAAGAAACTTGCTCTGTTCTGCTGCCTCTCTGCAGGGCTGCGTTTTAATACTGAGTTCCCTCTAAGGCTTAGAGGTTCAGGGGCAAAGTACAAAGAAATGCTGAGAATAGCTGCTCTTTTCTCCTCATCTTCATCTCAGAATCCCTCCAGAGATGGATCTTGCCCTGGAGGGAAGGGCAGGGCACATTAACCGACAATTCCTTTTTTTCTGTGAACTTTGTTTAAATATTTAACAGAAGGAAACTAAAAATATCCCCAGTTAATGCAGCAGGAGCTAGACAGCTACTCATTCTCGGGTGCCCTTTTTCCCAGCCCCTCTCCTCAGGTGTGCATCACGGGTTGGGGGAGGCTCTCATCCCCTTACCCACAGCAAGCACTGGGCTCTTTCCTCATTCAGGAGGGGCTGCCGTTTCAATTCAGGCCATGGGCAGAGCCGGAGAGGATGGCAGTAACCCTTTGGGAGCCGGGAGGTGCAACACAGCTGGCTCAGGGCTGGAGGCTCCGGGCATCTGGCTTCTGCGTTGACTCCCTTGGCCAAGCACCCCTGCTTCTCCTTCCCAGCAGCCACAGAAGGGCATGACCGTGGGTTGTCGGCATTCACGCTTTCCCCTTCACAATGAAGGAGTGAGCTGAATATCTTGAATGATTTTTTGTGTGTGTGTGTGCATGTCGTCTTTGTTGGGGAGAGGATCCTGGGTCAGGCACAGAGCAGCTCAGCAGGGAAGGGCCAGCGCTGCGCTGTATGCCCAGCCAAGGGAAGGGGCAGACAGCATGAAGGGCAGCTGTGCTACCGCTGGACGGATGCCAGAGGATGCCAGAGGATGCCGTGCCGCCGGTGCAGAGATCCAGAGAGGGGGACCAGCCCTTGCTCTGTGCTACCACCATTGCCTAGTGCTGCTTGGCCGTGGGAGGTGGGAGAGAAACAGGAGGAATAAGGGAGAAAGAGAGGGATGGGACAAGGAGTGAGGGAAGGTAATTCCGTGTTAGCTAAGAGGAAAGTAAATACTTAATATTTGATAGGCATATTTTTGCTTTTAAATTCTTTAGTAAGGCTGGACTTTTATCGCTGATTCACTCTCTCTTTCTCAGTCTTCTTGGTTTATCACTTCGGTGCTTCCCCTCTCACTCTCTCACTCTGGCACACAATGAAGAGGCTCTTTTTTAATAAATGGATTGCACGCTCCACACTATAAATAAACACAGGAATTAAGATTCCAACTTGTTCCAGTGATAAGCAAACAAAGATGCCGAATCCCCCTCTCGGCCCTCAGACAGGAGGGGAAGCTGTGCGTGTGCCTCTGTGTGTGTGCTCCAGAGATTGCTCCTTGCTCTCGTGTACGTATGCTAACGCGCGTGTTTCTGCACGGTGCCGGGGTCAGGGGGACCATGCACCTCCGAGCACGCAGGCACGGGGGGCACTAGAGCCGGGGCTCGGAGCTCGCCCGAGCTGGCACACGCTGTTTCCAGGGAGAGAGCGGTCGCCGCTGGGTGAGGACACACTGACTCCTCTCCCTTTTGCTTCCCAGTGAAGAAGATGAGACAGGATCCTCACTGAGCGAAGACGCTGTTGTATCTGAGATGGAGCCCAGTGCCTGGTAGGTTCACAGCTTCCCACGTCTGCTGGCAACGCGGGAGGACGACGGGAACGTGGGCAGGAGGCTGCTCCCTGCTGCTCCAGGCTTGGCCTTTCAGCAGGAGGGACGTTTCAGATAAGGCTCTCTTCTTCCTCCTCCTGTCCCACAGCAGGATGCCTCCACTCCTCTCCTGCGTCCATTCCCTGCAGCTTTGGCATCTCCTCCTCCTGATCTCGGCCGTCCCTCCTCCTGGCGTCTGGTCTCTTCGCTCTCGGGGCCCAGCAGCCCCTCGTCCTCTTTGCACCCGTCGGAGCCCCTCAGCCCCACGGCCCATTTGCATCTGGGACAGGACCTCGCTACCAGAGAGGGATTCTCGCTCGGCCCTGCCACGCCAGCGGGCCCTGCCCCCCCGGGGTGGAGAGCTGCGGCATGTCGTGCGGCTGAGGCGTCAAGCAGCAGGGGCCCGCCCCGCCACCCCTTCCGGATTTGAGGACGGCATGCCCTCCTCCCAGTACCCCTGGGCCATCGTGTGGGGCCCCACGGTGTCGGATGAGGATGGAGGGGACACCAACTCGGCCAACCCAGGCTTTCCACCACTGGGATACACCTTTGTCTCGCCACACGGGATGGCAACGGCGCAGCCCAACTCCCACTCGCTCCTGCACAACGCAGGGCTCAACCTACGCGAGACTCCAGCCACCCTGCGGCCCTTCTTGTTCGGGCCCCGGGGGGAAGGTAAATCTGCCCTTTGCTTCTTTCAGTCCCCCACACCCCATCCTCAGAGGAGCATCTCCTTCTGCAAAACTCATGAGAGCCCCAGCAGGAACCTCCCCTTGCACTGCTGCTCTCTGGGGACTAGGGGAGTGGCCATCACAGCTCCCTCTCCCCCTCTTTCTCGCAGGTGTGGACCCCCAGCTGTATGTCACCATCACCATCTCCATCATCATTGTCCTGGTCGCCACTGGGATCATATTCAAGTTCTGGTGAGTGGGGTTTGGACCGATGGACGCTGTCACCACGCCGGTATCTGCAGGTGGGTGGGCAGGAGGACTGTGGGCTTGGGACCCATTTGTCCCAAGGGTGCAGATCTACTGCTGGAAGCCCTCGGGAGGTTTGGCACATGGCCATGCTGGACTCTAATGCTGAGCATAGTGGGGTCCTACGAACCTCTCTGTCATTGAGGGCCGGGGCTTGTCTGAAGGGGCACTTTTTGTCTCACCCCTCGTCTCTCTCCAAAGCTGGGACCGTAATCAGAAACGCCGGCGTCACTCGGGGCAGCAGAGCGGTGGGAGGCAGCAGGAGAGCCAGCAGCCCCTCACAGACCTCTCCCCCACCACTGTCAGCATCCTGGGACCCTACGGTGACTCCCTGGCCCCTACGCCCGAGGCGCAGGAGACCAGGCAGGGCCAGGAGGGTGTGGAGAAACTGGGAGGCCACGGGAAGAGCACAGCCTTCCAGCTCAACCGGTGAGTAGCCAGCGGGGTGGGAGGGGGTGGTGGGGGACAGGCAGGCTGAAGCAGGGTGAAGGCGCTGGGGCGGTGGGGCAGCCTAAGCGCCTGTCTTAATTAATTTCCAATTCCCTTTTCCCCCCAGAATCCCACTGGTGAACCTGTGACGCTCATGGGAGAAGCAGAGCTGGCTCTCCCCACCCTCCTGTCACAGCCGGCGAGTGCAGACTCCCGCTGCCTCTGCTACCCCAGGAAAAAAAAAAAGACCTTCTTGTGCCACGGCCCGCCACCACCATTACTAACTAACTCCACCAGGACGTGCCTGGGCAAATGGACGAGCTGGGCCTCCTTAGCTTCCCGCTGGGGGAAGGTTGGGGATCCCTCCCCTACCCTCCCGGCCCACACAGGACAGGGTGATGAGAGAGCAGGATGGTGGGAGGGAAGACAGCTGGTGGTGGTGTGAAATCTCGGCCTCCCTGGCCCCTCTCCTCGCACATGTGCAGACACACACGCACTCGGATCTCCGTCACTCTCTCACCAGTGCATGCCTGACATCAGGGGTGGGCGAGGCAGAAAGGCGTACCCCTGTCCCCGTGGGCCCTAAACCCTCTGTGTGTCCCTTCCCATGTCGTGTGCTTTGAAGTGAATGTCTGGAGTTCAGTGGCTGCAGGATTGCCCGCAGGGGCTTTGTCTCCCCTGAGCCAGGACTTGGGTGGTGGCAGGTTCTTCTGTTCCCGAGGCCTTGGCCCTTCCGAGAGTCCCAAAGGCAGGTGAAGCTTGGGCAGAAGAGGCTCACACAGCACCTGGCCCCCCTCAGCAACCCGTTTCCTTGAAGGAAACATTACCTCCTCTCTAGATTTAAGATACATCTTTCAATTTTCTTTCTGCCTAACAGTCCTCTGGTTTTTCTCTTCAGCTTGTATCTTCAGCTTCATCTCTCTGTCCTCATTTTTTTTCTCTCAGCTGCTCCTCCAGCCACTTCTCTTGCCAGTTAAAGTTGGAAACAGTTACTTTAGCTTTCCAAATGTTTTGATCTCTTGGGAGCCTCCTTGCTGTCCCCCTCCACCCCCTCAGTCTCCTTCAGCAAGATTTTTCTGAAGAACATCAGTCTACGGTGATGTTCTTCAGAAAATCTGAGGCAAAGCCCTCTGCCCATCGTGTTATATAGCAAGTGTGCTGTACATTGGGATACTGCCAAAGCAGCTATAGCATGGCATGCAGATATAGCTGGGCACGGGGAACTTGAGTTTTACTGGGCTGAGGTAGGGTGTGGCTTTCAGACTCTCGTGCTGCAGGCAACAAGCAGCAGACGTGACTCTGTGTGCCTGGGGTAACAAAGAGCCATTTAGAGTTGACCTTGGGAAGATTTGGAGGGTTGCCATGTACTGCTGGTAGGTCTTTCCTGGAGTTCAAGGTGACTGGAGACCCACGAGGCAACGCTCAGCAAGGGCATGAGAGAGGGGATATCTGGGGTGCCAGCCTTCATAAGTGTATTGCCCCAGCTGGTTGGGGACCAAAACCAAAGGCACAGGTATCAGTGCAAACCAGTTGCCTGAGCATGTACGCTGGGGCTGTGGTGGTCTGTAGGGCAGGCAGCCACGTCATCAGTTACTTGTGTGAGCAAGATCAGTGGTCTCAATGTCTTCCTATGTGTGGACCCATGGGTATCACTCTGAGGAAGTGTGAAATGGCAAATTTCAGCTTAGTGACAATAGTTGCTCTTCAAAGTAATTCACATATCCTACACTGACAGCCACTGAGCTGAAATGATGCAGATTTAGGTAAGGTTGCCCCTGTACTGTACAAACACCTTCAGCTGCTGGAATGATATGGCCAGAGACAGGAAACTCACCCACAATCTGAAGGCCCTAATACACCATAAAAGGTCTCTGACAAAAGATGTCTCATCTTGGAGAAAAGGAAATGGCCCTTTCATCCTTTATCTCTGCAGTAAAAGCCTATTCTTTATAGGACAAAGTACAGGGAGTTTCATAAGAGGCCTGGTTCTGCCCATTTACCCAGCTGAACTATTAGGTGATCTCGGGTCCCATCTGACTCACCGTGAAGGACATTTAAATGAGAGTGTAAATTGCAATAAGCTTCGCAAAAAACAGTAGAGGTTCGGAGAAAATGGCAGGTCAAACAAAATTACTGGCTTATTAAAAGCACAGAATGGCTGAAAGATGTAGGTGGAACGGACTATGGAGGTCTCCGGTCTAAGCACAGGTTGAGTCTCCGCTTACAGCAGGGGATATTATTGCTTTATCATAGATCCAAGCCTTTACCTTAATCAGGCTCCATTCAAGACTTTGGTGGGCATTCAAGCTGTGGGTGGACGGGACAGAGAAGGAGGCAGATGGCTGGTCCTGCCTGCTGCCCCACTCACCATGGGACCCCGCCACCCAAGGGCAGCTCAGGGCTGTTCCCCCTCTCACCGGCACGTCGGTGCTGGGGAGGGACATCGGCGCACAGCCTGCAAGAGGCTGCACTGCTTATTGCGCGGCATTTTACAATATAATGCCTTGAACTGGTTTAAATAATCTTCCAGACCAGGCTAATTAGATTGCTCTTTGATCAACAGTGCTCGTTGAAACAAGGCCAGAGTTTAGACTCTACCACTTCAAGGGCTGTCCTTGGACTTTCCCTTTCCACACGCTGCGTGGAGACGAGGTCTGTAAGAAAGTGGCAGAGCACCGCCGGAGGTGTAGTGAAAACACTTTCCAACACCTGATGCAGGGAAGCCCTGCGCTCTGCTGGCCAGGCTTTCGTAAACTCTGCAAACAAATCAGATTTCAGTGGTTTGTTTTTTTTTTTCCCTCCCTTTAACTTGTCTCTGTTTCTGTTAAAAGTATCTCCAGGGAGTGAAACCTTTCACAGATGCTGTGGTAAGGGGGAGGTTGGGGAATGCAGAACAGGAAACTCATACAATGACAGAAGCTTGGATAAGCTGAACATCTTTTCCAAGACCAATTTTTCTAGCAAAATATGTTTTTATGACAGTCGTCCACTCTCTCACACAAAACATGTTAGGTCTGGGAAACAACTTCATTGTCCTGCCCAAACTTTCATTGCCACATTTTCTCTCTGGAACAAAACATTTGAAACACGTGTGGACGTACAAGCTACTTCCAGTCAATAAATAATCTCACTGGATCCGTTTTCTCCTGGCTGGAGCTTTATAAACCATCTTCCTCTACGCAGACTGGAGCCAGAGCATCCCTCCAAGTCTCTTTCCTGGCCCAAGCTGATATTCTGTGAGATGCGGACACGGTCAGGTTGACAGCACCAAGTACAAGCCAGAGCAGAGGCCGATCCCTTCTCAGTCACAGCCCATCAGGTTTCCCTATCTTCTAGGTGACTGCAGAAGAAAGATCTGGATTAATTTTTTTCCAGTGGAAATTTTACAGAAAGGTGTGCAGGAAAACTGACTGAAAATGTTCATAACCTTGGGCTGAGCCTGCCTGACGTTTCTGTGCAAATAAAAGAGAACGTCCAGGTGGGCTGGGTAAGTTGAAGGAACCATGTCTCTGCTGAGCTCCTGGAGGGTCTTGGCTTTGTTAACACAAGGGTGGTCTCTCTGTGAGCCCCATGGGAAGGAGGGAAGGTCTGGGGGAGAATCTCTCCCCTCTGCCCTGTACTGTTTTGGAGCAGGAACTGGAGTCTCCCTCTGTGTACCCAGCAGAGTGACAGGACCACAAGGCCAAATCCTGCTTGGGCTTTCCCATCTGGTTAGTTCTGACCAGTAGGCAGGGGAGCAGACCTCCAGTGTGTGCTTCCACACCGCTCCCCCCAATTTCCAGGGACTCGCATCCAGCCAAGCACCCCACAGCTTCAGAGAGGGCTATCTACCTCTTCCTCAATGGCACCTAAGTGCCCTTGCAAATCTGGTCCCTTTGTTCCCCACTCCCTTTCCCAGTAAGGAAAAATGCTTGGAAAGGAGCAGTTTGTTCATTCCCTGCAAGTTCTCAAACACAATCACCTTCAGACTGTTCTGGATTAAAACTGTGGCTTTGTTTTTTCACTCAGACAAACCATGTCTACGGCACAGCCTTAGAGCAGAGTCCTGCAGCGTAAAAGCCCTGGGCCAAACTCCAGCTCCCCGACTGCACCCCCGCTGATCTCTCACTGTAATCCTGGCCCTACCTTGGCAAGACCGTAGAGGGGGGCCTCCTTGCTTCACTGACCGCCGGCTCTCTACTCCTCTTCTCCTGTTGTTTTCCCTCTCCCACTGTTTTCCCGCTTCCCACTCCTGTCCACAGTCTCCCTCCTGGTTATCTCTCCCCTCCTGCTGTTTCACTTTCCCCACTCCTCTCTTGTTCTCCCTTTGCCATTCGGTCTCGTTCTGCTGTGGCTCCCATGCTCCCCTCCGTCCTCCCTCCTGCTTCCCCGCTCAGTCTCGCTCTTCCCCCTCCCCTGCCCCCGTGCGCTGTGATATATATTTTTGTAGGATTTCTCTTCTTCTCGTGGTGAAATATTCAATTCTTGTGGGATGTTAGTTTCAACATTTTTAAATAAACCTTTGCAAAATACTGAAAGCAGAGCTCTTGCTGCTGTGGAAGAGGCTGTAATAGAGACGCCAAGGTGGGATGAGAGGGACTTCACCCTGGGCAGACCCCAGAGGGATGGGGGCTCAGACAGCCCACAGCCTCTTCAGGAGAGGCGGGAAGACAGAGCAATTTGGCCCTGCGTCCATCTTGCCTTGGTCTCCTCACCAGTCAAAACGGTACTTTGGCCCTTCTCACTTGTTACCACAGGAGGTGGCCTCTGATGGAGGAGGCTGCTGGGGCCTCGCACACTGGCTTCTCTGCCTGGAGCGGCTGTTTTGCCTCCAGAGCTGCTGCCTCCCAGCCATGTTTTGGGGCTGCTTGTCACACGTCAGTTTGTGCTGGGAGCCAGAGTGGCTGAGAGAGGTGAGAGAAGCTGAGGGGAAGGGAGGGAGACGGAGCGATGCAGGCGCAGAAGCCTCCCTCACTCTGTTCCCCGCGGCTGCCTCCGCAATTTCTATTTCCAGCCCTGCTGCCTCCCCTCCTGGCCACAGTGCCGCTGCCGTTGCTGGTTTCCAGGGCTGCTCTGTAATTAAGCATCCTTGTCTCCTGCAACTCCTCCACTTCGCAAGCCCCGGCAGCAATTGGTGCTGGGGCAGGCACAGAGAGGGTGCTGGGGACCAGCACCAGACACAGTGGCCACTCCGAAGGGCTGCTCCTCAGCAATGGTAGAGGATTGCTGGGTGCTGGGGACAGTTGCCAGCCCCTGCTCCCTCTACCCGCTCCCTATCTGAGTCCTTCAGGCACTGGAGGCGTCCCTGATCTGCTGCTTTACTGTCGGAGAAGGAGCAAGCTCCCCAGACCAGACCTGACCTCGCACTCTGTCCTGGGGCCTTTGCCCACTGAAGCGATCCAGGACCACTTCCTGCTACAGGTCCAGACCCCTCCACATGGCACCACGTGCCCTGGACAGGATCTCTGTGGGCTGGAGGTGGTGCCAGGCCCATCGGTGAGCAGACACATGCTTGCGGTGGCTGTCCCAGGGCATCCACATGTGAGAGGCTGAACAGCACCTCTTCTGCCCCTGTGCCAAGTGTGGGAGGAGGGAGTCCCTCACCCCTGCTGCTTTAGGTGGCTGGTTACCTGTCCTCCTGGCTGATCCTCTCCAGTCAACTGCATGCAGCAGCTCTGGGGCTGGGCAGACTGGAGAGGCTTGACTGAGGAGGCGATAGATTCTCACTGTGCTGAAATTACAGACTGACGTACTCATCGGTGCAGTGAAATGTCTTGCATAAACCTCATCTGCTTCCAGCCACAGCTTCAGCCCTTCCTGCTGACTTCTCTGTCATCAGATGCTTTTTCTCCGATGCCCTCTCAGCACGGGCTGAGGCTGCAGGAGCTCAGTCAAACATTCCCTTTCTTCACCAGGACTTGCACTCTGCCTCACAGGAGAAGCTCCATGAGCTGCCCCTTTTTCCTCTGGTTTTCTAAAACACTCATTCCCTGGTCTAGTCCCTTCCCATCACCACTCCCCACTACATCACTCTTGCCCATCTGCCCGTGTTGGCTTCCCTCCCTTCCAGTTTGGTTCCAGCCATGCCTCCTTCCCAGCATCTCCCTTCCTTCCCAGTCTCCAGCCTTGTCTCCTTCCCTAGCATCTCCTCAGCATCCTGTTCTCCATCAGGGAGCCAGAATGGGAAGCTGCATGCTGAACGAGGACAGCAGAGACTGGAGGAATGGATGTGATCATTTAAATCAAAGAAGAACAGCTAAAAACTGTATGACCACATCAAGACCCATAAAAGTCATCCCAACAAGTGGTCAAAAACACGCATGAGGTATTGCTGACCACTGTGATTTCCCAGGAAAGAGAGTACTTCAGAAAAACATTATGAAAACATCTCCCAAAGCTGGGATTCCCTCCAGCTGAGTGCCTTCTATAACCTGCAATAAATTATCTCATTATGGAAAAAAAAAAAATCAGGCAACGGTCAGCTAGAAGCGCCTGTCAATGCAGGGATTTGGCAGGGAGCTCGCTTGCCTCCCCTGCTCAAGGAGCGTCTCCAGAGTTGAGCCTGGAAGTTAGGACTCCATGTACCCCAGCTCTGTCCTCCTCCTCAGGCCTGTCCTGTTGGTTATCACTACCTTGTGTGTCTTCGCAGCTCACCCTGCGAGAGCCAACCCGACACTGTGGGCATGAGCGTAGTGGTGGGAAAGCACCCATGGAGCCGTGGGCATCACTGTGCTCTTCAGGGCCGTGGTGTGGACTGGGCACGGCAGCATGGATGAGCTGTGCTAACTCAAGCGTTAGCCTCGGTGCAGAGGGGACAGACAGCTTAAGGCATCTCCACACCCTGCTAAAGGGATGCGGCTGTGAGATGGCCATTTAATTAGGAGCAACGCACGACTTGAAGCTGCCATGAAGAATCGCCCTGAAACAAGCAACCACTCATTTCAGCGTCATATAAGGGAGTAGAATAGTTCCCTTGGTTCATTCCCGCTTTGATCCTCAGAGGCAGAATTAAATCTTTATTGAGGGCTGCTGTGTCTCCGAGTGCACATTGCACTGAGTGAATAATAGACCATTCAGTGACGCATTCCACATTGATCCAAAGCCCAGCTTTCTCTGGGAGTGACCAGAATACAAGCAAAACAATCTTCAACTTCAGATCAATCCCCACAAGGGATCTGGCAGGGAAACAAATGCCAGCCTCTGCTCCGGGGACCTGTCCTGCATCTCTGTGGCTCCTAGTTAGAACTCCAGTGGCAGGAAAACAGATGCTCTAGGGCAACCAGCCTAGTTTGAAGCTCAGACTTCATTGACAGCTGGACATACCGCGAGGGTTCAACAAACAAGCAAGCAAATAAGCCTGGGGTGACTCATTTTCTGAATTTCAAAGGAATATAGAATCATAGAATAGTTTGGGTTGGAAGGGACCTTTAAAGGTCATCTACTCCAACCCCCCTGCAAGGAGCAGGGACATAGTATGATGTCTACAATATGCACTGGTCAAATCTGCATTACAGCCTGGCCTGGCTGAAGAGGTGGTTGGTTTCCCAGTCAGTTTGCCTAAGGAAGGATGCGTGGACAGGCGTCGTGATTCCCTCTGGTATCATCTGAGTGACCCAGAAAGTAGGAGCTTTTTGGTCTCTGAGAGGCAGTCAGTGGTGGGTGTCCTCTGCCAGTGTCAGGGGAATCAATCTAGCCAGGCTAGTGCACTGTGGACACAAACAACTTTGGTTGAATGTGTCCATTAACTAAAGCATGAGTGCAATGGTTAAACAGACCTACAGCAGAGGCTTGTGTCTCCATTTGGTGACACCAGGATGAGTTATTTAAGCCTGAAATGTTTTTTCTCCATGCCTTTTTCTGCTTTGCCAATTTCTTTCTTGTGTGACATATTGCATGTGAGTGAACATCCCGCAAATGATGTCCGAAGCTCTGCTTAGCGCTACCCTGCGTTGGCTGGATGCACAGCAGGAGCTGTAAGAGATGGCAGAGATTTCCCTTATTTCAAGCATCAGGGCCTCTGTGGCAAAACTGAAGACCAGAAAGGTCCTGGCTAAATGGGGGTTTCTTGTAGCTACTCACGTTGGCTGGCTTACTTGTAGCTCACGACACGGTGCAGTAATTCTAAGTGCAGCAGATGAGGAAGAGAGAGATTTTCCCCTGTTACCTGCAAGTTAGAGGACGAATGAGACAAAATGGTGACTAAGCATAACACTGCCTCTTCCAAGGTTTTGGTGACAGTTCTTTGCTGATGCTCAGGCAGTCCTGTGGAGAGAAACAAATTGCCTAACTAAAATACAAGGAACTGAAATTGTTGAGCGCAGGCCTGAAAAAAAGAGAGTTAGAGGGAGCGAGAACATGAAGGAGGACAGGAAAAGGCAGGGTGAGCAGAGAGTGGGCAGAACCAGAAATTGTGACTGGGATAAAAAGATGGGGCAGGAAGGGGAACTAGGGTCAGAGGAAGGGATAAGGATGGAAATTTAGAGCTAGGGGCCTTTAAAAGAGCTGAGTAAACGAAGACAAGATGGGTGAAGCAGGGGTCTGGAAGCTCACGGGTATCAGGGTTCTGCTGATGCTGAAGCCTTTGTTTAGCCTGATCCCTGTGTCCCAGCTCCCCTGATCCTTCCAGCTGTCTCAGGAGCAGCAACCAGATCCCTTCCTGCCTGCCTCCTGGGGAAGGAAGGGGAAGTGGACATGATTGTAAACACTCATGGCTCAGCCCTCAGAGTTCAGCCTCACGGCTGCAGCGTGGACCCAACCCACGTGTCAGAGATGCAGGACTGTCACAAAATGTAGGTCGGAGGGTGAAAGTCCCTTTTGCAGGTTTAAAGGTCTGAGCCCTCCTGACATTCCCTCCGAAGGATGATGCATTCCCACTTAAGAAGTGTTGTTCCCTTTTCTTGCCAGCTTCCTTTTCTAATGTTAATTCTTCGGTCATCATTTTCCAGGAGCTGAGCTGGAAGCCACATCCTCTGATCTACAGGGGCACTAAGAACTAAGCCGTAGGGATTGCACTCTGAACATCCACAGCACTGAAACTGCCAAAACTGAGGCTGCCAGTGTCCTTCCTTGGGCTCCCACAGCCAGTATTCTGGCCTCTGGCTTTTACCACTGGAGGACAAGAAGAGTACCACCTGGAGTGATGCATGCTGAGAGAGGAGTCCCTCAGACTCGGAGATGAATGCACTAGAAAGCCCAGAAAGAATGACGCATGAGAAAAGTGTTTTGCAAAGATGAAGGCAAGGATGCAAATGTGAAGGAGTGAGTAGTGGCATGATACAGCAAGCACCATCCTCTGCACCAGAAGGGCCTGGTGGAAAAGTAGCGGATGCTCATGTAACAACAATGTGAATCCAAGCATCCATCAGGATGGTGAATGAAGGAAGAGGCTGGTGTTTCACAACTTCACAACTTCTGAGCTGACATCCTGGGTGGTTGCTGCCATTTGTTTTCTTTTTCTGTGATAATTGTATGCCGTTTCTCTGCACGGTTCGCTGCACAAATGATTTCACATACCCGCCTGAGCTGTGCTTTATTGTATTTTGTTTAAATATGCGAAATTGTACGCAACTCCATGTGACGTCTTATGCAAATTGCTTCTTGTGTTACTGTGCATATTTGGAATTAATTTGAGTACGATCACAACTCTGACTCTGAAGCCATTGTTTAGACTGAGCACTCACCCAGCTCCACTGATCCTTCCAGTTATCTCAGGAGCAGCAGCCTGAGCCTCCCTGCCTGCCTGAGCCTTGATCCAGAGGCAGCACGCACTGGAGGTGATGCAGCTTAGATGAAGGTCATGTTCCAGGCCTCTGCTGAGTTTGCCAGTTAGTGCAGTCAGAGAGCGAGTATTTAACGGGGAAGCTGGAACACCAACATTATGTCCCAGAAGGGTCCGCAAACATGTACTGACAGGGAACAATTTTTAATCCCTGCAGAGCCAGGCTAGACTATGGACAGTGACATGCCATCCAGCAATTCAACAGCTCACCAAAATGTCCAAAGGCATCCAGGCTTAGAAAAAAGCACGGGTGTTGCAACATCAGGAATTAAAGTTGCTTTCTGGAGGAGCTTGTTTCTTAAAGACCTGCCCTTTACGGCAGTGGATCTACAGATGTTGGCAAATGCTCTACATACAGGTGCCGCATCTTCTTAAAAAGATCAGATTCCACCAAAAAACATCTACTAAACAAACCAGCCATAACACAGGCAGCAATACAGTATGTACACTAATCTCTGAACACATACAAGCCATTTCAGCAACATTCTTCATGCTAATTTTCCCTTTTCTCTTCTGCCTGGTTTATGAGTCAGCAGCTAGGCTTGAAACCCCTAACCTTCATCATCGAGGAAGATGCAGACGTCACTCCGGCAATGCCTTAATCTTCTATTAAAAAACAGAAAAGAGACAGTCAACCACCGAGTTCGCTGTAACTCCCATTTTATCCCCATTTTATCCCCCTGTGACCTGGCAGTGAAAGTCTTTCGTGCAAGGATTTTTGCTTTGGGTGGTTGAGTGCAGATGGCGTGCCGAGAGGCAGAGGTGGCTGGGAGCTGTGTGTTGTGTCCCGGGGCTGCTGGTGTCCAGGGCTGCTGGTGTCCAGGGCTGGCGGCCAGAGGAAGCAAGGCAGGAGGTGCTCCAAGGCAGATGTTCACTGTAGCCCCCAGCCTGGGAGAGCTGCTGTCATCTTTCCCCTTGACAGCTGCTCCTGAGGCATCCCCTTCTGTCATCCCCGTTTGCCATCCTGTGCCAAGCTGGTCTCATCCAACTGACCACCCTGCCTGGGAACGGGGCGAACGGTGGGCCCTGGCCCAGGCTGGCTCCTAAGCCTCGGTTAATGAAGATGAGGGAAGGCAGTGGAGGAGCTGGCCTCAGAGCCCCTAAGCGCCCAGCTCTCAAGGGCGCACACTACCCAGGGCTGTGGTGCGGAGGAGCCCTCTTCTGCTTGTCAGAAATCCCCTCGTATCTGCAAGACACCCAGCCGTCACCCGAGGCACGCAGTCCTGGGCCTGCCTGTCACATGCTGTCCCCTCCAATTTCTGTGCAAGGTCTCTATGTGCTGGAGGCGGCCGGGATGCTCATCCTGCACTCCCTGGGTAACTACAGCCCTGCAGCACTGTCTGCAGTGTCCCCAGGACACCGTCTCCACAGCCCCAAACAACAGCCAGCAGCCCCAAACAGCCAGCATTGTTTCCAGGTGAGCCTCAGGCACCCTGCTTGGCTTGTGCTGCGTGTTAAGAGCAAAGTCGTTATGAAAATGTCCTGCACTTGCAGGAGAAGAGAGGACTGGCAGAGAGCTCCTGGCCTGTGGCAGGCAGCCCCGTTGCGTATTCTTGCTCAGAGACTCCCAGTCCCAAAACAAGTTCAGTCTCTGGCCTCACCGCTGCTGTTGAAAGGCTGTTCCAGATCCTTGCACTGGCAGGTAGGAAGCTCCTTCTAATTTCCAACCTCAGCGTAGCCATGGCCCAGCTTGTGATAATTCATTCTGGTGCCAGCATTGTCCTCAGGCTTGATTTCAATGTCAAAACCCTTTGTTAACACAGAGTTAATGTTGCTTGGTGATAGCTCATTCCTTCCCAGAACATTATGTTCATCAAAACACAAACTTGTGGAAAAACAGGACATTTAGAGTTAAAGTACATGCCCAGGCAACCTTACTTCTGCGCCTTTTGAGCTGGCAGTCCCTCTGACAGCTGCCAGCTCTCTGCCTGCATTCACTGCGTCAAGTGTAAAGCGTTCTGCAATGACCAGAGGGAGCATTACCTGGGACACCTTGCAGGACTGCGAGCACTGGAGCAGGTGAGCAAGGAGGGCAGAGCCAGTCCTTTGGGGGCAGGCAGGGGGGGCATGCCTGATTCCCATCTCTGTGATGAAAGGCAAAGTGTTTCTGTCCATGGGATACCCAGGCCCTCTCAGTGCAGCACTTTCAAGGACAGAAAGAGATGATGCGTGATCAGGACATCCTGGGGCAAAGATTTCACCAGACACTCTCCGCTCTGCAACAACGTGGAAAGGAAAAACTTCCTGGCAGGAGTGAGCTCATAAAAGCGCTGCCATGTGCTGTCACTCCTCTGGGAAGAACACCACCAGCGTTCACTGAGAGCATGTCCCGTCCCACAGCACTGCAAAGTCACTGGGGCGAGGGAGAGCCATCTCCAGTAGCAAGTTTAGGTAGCCCAGCAGATTCGGCTCTACCACAGCTGGGGAGGACTTGCATGACTTCTGGCAGCAGCAAGCGGTTTGCCCTTTCGTGCGGTTGCAGTCATATGGCTTTGCCACGGAGGCCGCTGTGTCCAAGGTGAAGGATGCTGGGGGTTTCCACGAGCTTCAGCCCCATCCTGGGCTCTCCATATTAAGGGCAGGGAATTCAGGCCAGGATTGCCAGCAGGTCCACAGAGATGCACAGTGCACAAAGGGCCAGGGATGAAAATTTTGGCAGTTTTAATACATGATGATTGCAGAAGCTTCAAGCACAGAAGCAAAGAATGGCCAGAGAGACTCCCTCTCTACATCCCTTCCCAATTATCCATGCTGCTGCCATTTTCAGCTCACCTTCCTCATTACATTAAACCATTACTGCTTTAGAAACTCCTAATGTTTAAAAAAGTTTCTGACAGTCTTTGCTGCTGGGTACGTATTTCCCAAGCAGTGCCTTACAGGAGGTTCGGTATGAAGTGCAGCCACAGATCAGGTCCTGCCCTATACAGGCTGCCCAGCGCCCTTCTGTCCAGCCAGGTTTTGTGCTGGGCTTCTGATCTCCAGCAGTTTTGGGGTGTCTAGTGGCATTTCTTAAATTTATTGCCTGCTTTCCACAATATTTTACATGTGGATTGTGTGCAAGACCTGCCCTCTGCCTAGCACAGCCCCTTTGCTGACCCAGAAGGGCAGCTGGCCATCCCTGCCACGGCAAGCACACACGGATGATGGGAGCTGATCTGGAGGAAGCTGAGGCTGTGAGCTGGCAGGCCTGAAGGACTCCACTCCAGAAAAAGGAGAGAGGGAATGAGCACGGAGTGATTTCTCAGGTGGCAGCTGTTCCCCAGACAGAGCCAAAGGCTTCTGTGACAGATGCTCGCTCTGCCTGTGACGCTGGAGGAAACAAAGCCTCAGGTGACTGTGGTGCTGAGGGAGTCCCTAGAAAACACAAGCCTCCTTGCTAAAATGAGGCCCAGCAATGATGCAGAAGACTTTCTAGGAATTCTTGAGCATCTAGGTGAGACTGAGAACTGCCCTGAGGATGTAGAGAGCATCATGCCAGCCTGCCTGGGAGGAGAAGCTCAGCCAGCCAAGTGGGAAGGAGCCACTTGAACCTGCAGAGTGCTACCTGCTACCTCTGGGCTCACCTGCCCTAACCTGACCCAGGGACTCACTGCTTCCGATGAAGGGTTGAGCAGGAAATGTGTGCTCCAGGGTCCCACGTCCCTCTGAGTGGAAAACTTAGCAAATTCTGGATTCCCTAAAGCCATATTTAAAATTAGAGGTGTTTCCACCTGGAGAAACAATAAATAACCCAGGAACTCAGCTTTTGGGTCTATTAAGAGGCCCCTGGAACAAGTTTGCAACTATCGTGTGCTCAGCTTGAATAGTGGAAAACTACCCAGTAACCAGACTGTACTGTGGAGTGTGAGGAACATAAAGATGGAGTGTACAAAATGAGAAAAAGACAGTGCTCTGTCAAGTAGACAGAACACGCTAATAGATACAGGCAGCAGGACCTGCTTGCTTCCAAAAGAGAAGGACCACATCAAATCATGATGGGATGCACTCACAAGTGCTGAGGGAGCTGGCAGATGTCATTACGAGGCCACTCTTGATAATCTTTGATTGATCATAGTGACTAGAAGAAGTACCTGAAGACCAGAGGACAGCAAACATCACTTCTGTCTTCAAGAAGGGAAAGAAGAAGGACCCAGGGAACTACAGGCCAGTCAGCCTCACCTTGATCCTTGGGAAGGTGATAGAACATTTAATCCTGGAAACCATTTGCAGGCACATGAACGACAAGAAAATAATCAGGAATAGTCAGCATGGATTCACCAAGTGGAAGTCATGCTTGATGAACTTGATAACCTTCTGTGATGAAATGACTGGCCTTGTGGACAAGGGGAGAACTGTGGATATTGCTTACCTCAACTTCAGCTGGGCCTTTGACACTGTCTCCCATAAGATCCTCACAGACAAACTGTTGATGTATGGGCTGGATAAGCAAACAGTGAGGTGAGTTGAAACCTGGCTAAATGGCTGAACCCAGAGGGTGGTGATCAGTGGTGCAAAGTCTAGTTGGAGGCCAGTACCTAGTACTGACCCCCTGTAACCCAGGGGTCAATACTGGGTCTAGTCCTGTTCAACATCTTCATTAATGATGTGGATGATGGAGCAGAGTGTACTGTCAACAACTTTGCTGATGACATCAAACTGGGAGGAGTAGCAGAGGGTCATGCTGCCATCCAGAGGGACCTCAACAAGCTGGGGAAATGCAGAGTCCTGCACCTGGGGAGGAATAACCCCATGCAGCAATATATGCTGGGGGTCACCCAGCTGGGAAGTAGCTTGGCAGAAAAGGACCTGGGGGTCCTGGTGGACACCAAGTTGAACAGGAGCCAGCAATGTACCCTTGCCACAAAGAAGGTGAATGGTATCCTGGGCTGCATTAGTCAAAGTATTGCCCACAGGTCAAGGGAGGTGATCCTTCCCCTCTACTCAGCTCTGGTGAGGCCACACCTGGAGCCCTGTGTCCAGTTCTGGACTCCCCAGTACGAGAGACATGGACATACTGGAGAGAGTCCAATGAAGAGCTGCTAAGACAATTAAAGTACTGGAGCATCTCTCCTACGAGCAGAGGCTGAGAGAGCCAGGACAGTTCTCCATGGAGCAGAGATGGCTCAGGGGGATCTTACCAATGCATATCAACACCTGAAGGGAGAGTGCAAAGAAGATGGAGATAGACTTTTTTCAGTGGTGCCCAGTGACAGGCCCAGAGGCAATGGGCACAAACTGAAACGCAAACGGCTCCCTCTGAACACTAGGGAGGGTGACCAAGCACTGGCACAGGTTGCCCAGAGAGGTTGTGCAGTCTCCCTCCTCAGAGGTACTCAAAAGCCATCTGGACACGGTCCTTGAGCAGAAGGAGGTTGGACCAGATGACCTCCAGAGGTCCCTTGCAACCTCAGCCATACCGTGATTCTGTCAAACCACTTACTGGGAATGGTCTCTGAAGTGTGCCACCCCCTAGCCATGCCTGGGCTTTGTCTCAGGCAGTAGCAGTAGTAGCTGGATTGGGCCAAAACTGCAGCAGTGGTGTGACAAAATGGGTGGCTTGCAGCTTCTCGCTCAGCCCTGTGTCCTGGGGCTGTGTACTCTGTAGCACAAACGCAGTCGTGGCTTCTGGGAGACCACCTCAGGAGACGGCAGGCTCAGGCTGTGCCTTCTTGCAACAAGGGCAGAGTGACTTCCCCATCCCAGATGGAGGTGGAATGAAGGAAGGATGGACTTGCTGTGGGGATGAAGGACATGATGGTAGGGAAACCGTTTGTAACTTGCTCTGCTTCTCATCAGGAACTGTCCCCTCCTGCCACATGGCTGCATGCCTTGCCTGCTGGGGAAAAAGAAGTGTCCGGGTATGTGATACAGGTTGAGGAACAGTGGAAAGCTTGCAAGATGTGCTGTGACTCGGTAACACTACTGCTGCTGAGTGGGAACTGCTCTTTGGGAGCTACAGCATGAGGAGGATGATGAAGCAATCCTGGGAAATAGGCTGTCTGCAGTACAGTGAGAGGAAGCAAGACAGCTGGTGAGTTTTCCATATTCAAAAAATTACTTCCCTGAACATTATGTTTACCTGAAACATGGGAGCCCTGCCCAAAGGGATCTGCTCCAGATACTGGGAAAGCTCTGGGATACAATAATGGGGCAAGAGCTGCTGAAACCTGAAAAGCCGCCCAGAGTGATGCAGCCCAAGTCTGTTACTCTGAAAACCTCTCAGTGTGTCTGACTCTGTAATGAATTCCAGAGGGGTTCACGGTGCACAGACTTGATGCATCCCTGATGTTACAGACTGTTAAAACACTTGTAGCAGACTGTCCTTACAGGCTTTTGCCGCTTACCCAAGGGGCTCCTGGCAGACCCTGTTATCCCTAGAACTCCAACAGCAGACCATTTGTCCGGCACTCCATTTTGTTCTGGCTGGTTTTGCCTCTTCAGCTTGCCACAGCCCCAAGCCACTCTCCCCCAGCCCCTTTCTCATTCCTGTCAGGCAGCAGCTGCACATACGAAGTAGCTTCCCCTCCAATGTGTGCTTCAAATCTGAAAAAAACCCCTCCAACATCAGTTCATCAGGAAGATCACATCAAGCCCATCTAACCTCTCTCTCTGACAGGGTAACTGGCCTAGCAGACTGGGAGGGATGTAGTAGATGTGATATGTCTTGACTTCAAGGCTTCTGATACAGTGAAAGCCATGAAGCTCTCATAAACAAACTACGGAAAAAACCCTGCAGTCAGAATTGCCAAAAGGTGCACACAATTGCCAACCAGTGTATGCAGTTGGTTTCGGGAGATTGTGCTGTCAGAATGGAAAAGGCACTTTCCAACAGGGCTGTGGAAATCAGCAGGTTCATTTTCATCAGTGAAAGCTTAACCTGTGCGGTAGGAAAAGCTTTTTAAATATCGAGCAATGAAATGCTGGACTAGATTGTCCAAGGGAGCCCTGTCACTAGAGGCTGTTGAGAATAGGTTCAACAAATATCTGTCAGGCATGAGTTGTGTTTGCTTAATCTTGTCACTGGGTCAGGAGGATGAATTAGATGATTGCCTGAGGTCTCGTCCCAATTTCATTTCCCTCAATTAAATTAAATAAACCTCAGAAATCATTGGCAGAAGCCAGACGCAGCAAGCTTTACTCACTGCGTCCACTCGAGTCAGGCGTTAGACCAGCACTAACCCTGTTCAGGTATAAACCAGGTTAGGGACTTATCACTCATCTCCCTGATGCTGAAAACCAGCACGACGAAACCCTTTTGGCTCTGCTGTCTGCACAGGCATGTGTAGTGCACTTAGTTCAGATGGGCTTTCATGTATTTCTCCGAAGAACCGAACCTTTTCTGACATTCTGGGTTTTAAACTTGCTTCCTTTGAGGGCTTATGGGAGCGGGCGTTAGGTGGGAGAAACACCAAGCAGTCACCTGCACAGAGAACACAACGGTTTGGACTGATCTCTTACCCTTCAAGGAAAATCTCTTTGGAAGATGGAGGAGGAAAATGTGGGATTGTGGAGCTGCATTCAGCGCCTCTTTTCTTATAATGCTAGGCTTGTCGTGCTAACCTGCCCTGCCTGCCAAGAAAGCACAGTAAATTGCAGAGAGGTAAATCTGTGCAATCTTAAAAAGAGCCAAACTCTGAGGAGAAAAGGACTGCCTGACTCAATCATGGCTGAGCTCCTTCCCTTCTATAATGGCTCCTTTCGCTGGGCACATCCTCATAGATAAAATAGATTTCTAGAGAGAAGCTCACTCATCTCAGCCTTTCACTAAGCTAAAGAAGCCAACCCCTCTCCATGACTGCTGACACGGAGAGCAGGGGGAGGCACGGAGACAGACTCTATTATTCCAGCTCCCCCACACTGCTGCCAGCCCCGAGCCCACTTCCGAATATGGGCGATAAATTGTATAAAGCATCCCAAATAAGATTAACGTAATGATCTCTTTAAGGCTGTTGTCTTTGTGATCACGTCACATCGGAGCTTCATAATCGTCTTGTGAATGATGAACGCACTCAGATCTGTCTTTTCTCCTGTCATTTCTAACCAGTGTGTAAAAGACATTCCTGTTAGCAGGAGCAAAGAACAGGACCTCATACTTCTCCACTCCAGACTGTGAGTAATTCTTCTAAATGCCTTTAATCAGCAAACTTCCTTTTCATGCTGCTTTTTTGCTGAGCTAGAGCCATTACTGCAGGCAGAATTATTCCCAAGGCCAGTAACATTCCTCCATGGTGGCAGTTGCCTTTTGACTCCACACATCATCTGCCTTTCCCCAGCATTTTACCCATCTAAAATTCTCCTACTAATTCCTTTCACTTCAGCTTATCTAGCTGCCTTCCAGCCTTTACTGTATCAAATGTCCTACCGAAATCCAGCTAGATTAGATTTACCAATTTTTTTTTATATACAGGTAAGGGAAAGGAGGTAAAGGAAAAGATCAAGTTAAGGGCACGCAGTGCCTTTGTTGATAAACCCATTCTGTATTTGATTCCATTTTCCACTTACTGCTGTAGCTTTAATTTTGTTTTCCTTCTATAATTTGTTCTTAACCTTGTGCTCTGTTGAGACTAGACTAATAGGTTTGCAGCTGCCCAGAGTACTTTGTTTTCTCTTTTCCTGAAATATAGCTCCCTTTTTCTAGCCCTGGCATGCTTACCCTGAATTTGATGGATATGCTGCAAATCTTTGCTCCTAAAATTGCAGTTTCCTCAGACAGTTTTGAAAAAAACACAAACATGGAGGTGAGCTGCTGAGCTCCAGCCTTGCTGCGATAGCACTTCTCGAGTTTTGCTTCTCCCTCAATACAATAATTTACTGTTCTCTACACATTCTGCTATCCTCTTCTCCCACCTTTTTCAGCATCATCCTTCTTACCAAGAAATGATACGAGGCAGCTGTAAAGACCCAGAGGTGCTTTAGCAGCACTCTGGCGAGCACTGAAGGTGGCGTGAGGAGTGCATCAGCCAAGCACCCACCACTGTGCTCTCCTACTGGATTAAATGCCACAGTTTATGCTAGCAGACAGGTATGTGTCTCAAAAAGGAGGAACTTGCGAAATAACTGTATAACTTCTGGATGAGAACTAGATCCCCTGAAACTCATTACAGATTCTCTGACTGTATAGAAACACGCAGACACCAAAGCTAAGAATGTAAAGGGGTTATTAAAGTTTCTCAGCTTCTAAAGAGGTGAAGGTAGTGGTGGGGGAAAAAAACTCCTTAATCCTGCAATATGACGTTGTGGTGACTGCTGCTGCTCAGGAAGTCACCCCCAAACTGAACAGGTTAGGAGATTCACCTGTACTTGGAACAGAAGTAAGGTGCGTTGAGTAGGGCTACAGGGGGTGGCAAGCCAGCTGGAGAAGAGATGTTCATGCAGAAGGGCTTTACAGATGCTAACGCTGCTGTCAACGTAGATGCATTTCCACAGGGCCAAGCAAGCACGCTACCCTTTGGGCTTCCAGCATTACAAAGAAGCTGATCGTTGGCTCACAGCAGATCAGCAGCACAGAAACACTGACCCACAGTCCAACTCCTGGCTCAGAGCAGGGCATCTCCAAAACTAGAGCACAGTGCTCAGGGCCTTGCTCACAAAACTTCTGAGCATCTGCAAGGATGGAGATTCCTCAGTCCTTCTAGACACCTATTCTACTGCTGAACTGCCCTCAAGGGGAAAAAAATTTCCCTTATATATGTTCAGAATTTCCTGTGTTGCAACTTGTTTCCGTTGTATCTTGTCTTTTCACTATGCTGCCTTCTCAGAGCCTGGCTCCAGCTTCTCTACAACTTTCCTTTAGGTAGGAGCCGACAGCAATTAGATGCCCCCTTGGCCTTCTCTCTTCAACAAACCCAGCTCCCGCAGCCTTCCCCCTGCACGTTGTGTGCTGCAGCTCTCCACTGTGGGACCCTTTCGCTGACCATGCTGCAGTTCGTCAACATCTGTCTTCTACTGAGGAGCCAGCCCTGGGCGTAGTTTTCCAGGTGGGGCCTCACAGCTGTCAAGTGGATGGGAATGATAATTTCCCTTGATCCGCTGGCTACGTTTCTGCTAATGCAGCCCAGGCCGCAGGAATCCTTCATTGCTTGAAGGGCTCACTCCCGAATCACATTCAAAATGCTTCTTGAGACTTTTTGTGGTGATCTAATAAAACCCATTTTCTTTTAAGCCTGCTGGGGTTATTGCCACAGAGAAGCTACCACCCCACTGGAACAAGTTTTGCCTGCACACATGTGGTGTGCTTTGGCTGTGACCACGCAAGAGAGATCCCCCTCAGGCACTTCTGATGTGACTGTGATTTTTGCCCTGTGCTGAAGGTCCTCCGGCACAGCCCCTCTGGCTGTCTTGACACATCCAGTGATACGTTTTCCTCCTTTCAAATTACGGGATTTGTATTCGTGGCACATCGGCCAGAAAGTTCAGTAACTCATTGCCCTTACTACAGCGGCCAAATGAACTCGGTCTGTAGCTAAGGTTGATCAATCCTGCGTTACCACACTCCTGCCCAACAGGGACCCCCACGTCCCCAGTTCCAGAGCAACCTACTTCCTTCGGTGAAAAAGCATTGGATCGTTGTCACGTATGCTTCAAATTCCAAAGTGTATCCCAGGTGTGTGCTTTCTGCTCCTTGCCCTTGAGAGACTAGATGCCACTATAATGCAATGATTCAGTCCAGCAAGCATGTGCAGGGTAACGTGTGCTATTAACTCTCTGTTACTGTGTATTTCTCAAACCTTTAACAACACTAACCAGAGAAGTTACCAAGCAGGGGAAGATGCAATCTATTTCCATGCAGCGGAAAAAAAAAAAGCCAGGAATGACGTGCTGAAATGCTCTCTGCTGTGTGCTGCCAGGGGATTTAATCAGCCGATTGCCAAAGAGATGTCAGTTCCCTGAAAGAGTGAGGACAACACGCCTTGCTGAGAAATGTACTCGCAAGATTAAAATACCAGCTTCAGGATAAACCTAATATTGTCCCACAAGCAGATGAAAATTCGGGCAAGAATGAACAGCCTCCATCCTTAAAATGTGTGTCACTACATCATCACACCTTCCGAGCCCATCTGCCCATCTCTGCCTGCTGCACAGGTACCCCCAACTAATTCAGGGACCACTAGAGGCAACATGTCAGGCCAGGTCTAGGAGCCCTACAAGCCAGCCAAGCAGGATCCCGTGACATGAAGTACCACCTAATTATTGGGACGGCCACCGTGAACAATGCAGTTTACACACAGACAACAGGCAAAAGGTGTTCAAGCACACAGCATGCAGCGGCACCAGACGTAGGTGGTCTCTAGCCATTACTGAAGGTCCAGGGGTGTGCGCCTTGTGTTAGGGTGGCAGGGAAGGAGAGAGATAAAAAAATCAGGCGAGCTGAAAAAGAAGGGAAGAGCTGAGGTGGGAACGTGACAGTCAGATGTGACTGTGGAGGAGGTAACTAGGATGGGAGGTGGAACAGGCAGCCAGCATGGAGGTGTGTGTTTGCCGCTCTCCTGGGTCACAGCTGTGTAGAAGAGCTTGTTACAAAGGTTGTGAGAGAGCAACTGCTGTGGTAACTTTGGGCTCGGCTGGCTTTCTCCACAAATTTTCTTTTATGAGCTTTTCAGAAGCTGGTGCCCACAGCAGGAGGTGGGCACCCGGCTGTGCTACTTGCACGCCTCTGCTCCCAGGAGGGAGACCCCGCTACTCTCCACCTACCACCCCCTCCAAGGCTTAGTTACCTCCTGCGGTCTCTTTTATGTTGCTGACGGCTTATTTTCTTGCCGCACAATTGTAAACCTCTCTCAGTCACCCCAGTGCCACTGGGCAAACCCCATGGCTGGTGCAGTGTGGCTGCCTCTCCTCACACAGCTCCAGGACGGCACGCGCTGAACAGCAAGAAGTTGTATGGATGGAGACTGTACCAAAGCTGAGTTTTCTAAAGAAATTAGTTGGTCTGGAAGCAGCCACTGGGCCTGGGGGTCTCCACTACATGCATCATGCTACTTGCTCAGGGGACAGCTCTTGGCCAAGCTTGTCCCTGTGCACGAGCATGGGGTAAGGAGAGCACCACTTCACCCCCCCTGCTGCCCACATTGCCCCTCCTGCCCCCAGCACCAGCAATTATACCCGGGTTTTCAACCACCGCAGTCATCAGTTGAGCCCAGCTGGTAAATGTTATGAAATGCCAGAAGCCCCAAGCACGTACATGTGGACATGGGCACACCTCCCTGGAGAGAAACCTGCAGTGGTGGCCAGGATGCTCTTCCCTGGTGCAGAGAAGGAGAAAGGGCAGGCAGGACAAGTAAAGGAGACCAACAGAGAGCTGGGAAAGAGGGTGAAGAGAGCTGTACTCTCCAGAGATGCACACCCATATTTCTGATTTTCACCTCCTCCTAAGGAAAGGAGATAAGAGAAATCAAGTGTCTGTGACAGATGTTAGTCACGCTGCCTCACGTGCTACTGAAGGGTGCTCGGCAGTGCGGGTGGGAGGGGGAGCAGAAAACTCTAAGCACGGTAAGAAAAATGGCAATTATGACTTTTCCTTGTTCAGTATAGGGCATTTTGACAGCCTCTACCAGTTACCAAGCCTAGGCCAGCCCTCTTCTTGGAGGAGAATCTCTGTCTTACTTCTTTCTAGGCAGCATGCAGAGAGGAAGGAAGGAGGAGAGCCAAGAGGCTACAGGGGACTCCAGGGCAAAGAAGAGGTGAAAGAGACGTCAGTGCCAGGCCAGAGTTCCTCTTCCAAGGCATAAGATTGAATACATTTGCTGCGTTGCAGAATGAGGAGAGAAATGTCACCTTCAGAGGTGATCTGACAATCACAAAAATAAATTACATAGAGGATGGGAAAAAAAAAAAAAAAGATGAGCATTTGTGAATATTCATGAGCAAGTCAAAACCCCCAAATTAACAAGGAAATTAATTTCCAAACTGATTAGGCTGCCAACTCCTTTTATTTAAATAAATCAACAATTGCCTTCATGTGACTCCTGCTGAAGAACGCAGAGCTAATCCTGGCTCCTCCCAGGAGGAAGTTTAGTGCTGCCTGGGATGACCAGTACCCCAACACCTTCAGGGGACAGGCGGGTGCTGTGGCTCCAGCTGCCTGCCTCTCAGCCGCCAGGAGATTTCCCTTTGCCCACTGCTCCGGATGTTGTGGTTTCATGATCACCCGGAGCCGATCTAACCGCTGGCTGCTATAGCCGTGCTCTCCCTAGTCCCACCCTCTTACTCATGCTGGCTCTGAAAAGCTGTTTCAGCACGCCAAGCTGGCAGAAAACTCATGCAGCAATTAAAAAAAGATTTTTCCCCGAGTCAGAGCACTGAAACGGCCCAGCCAAGTGCCCAGTGAGCAACACCACAGGTGAAAAAGGTAACCCAACCTGACTTGGGAGGTAGGTCCAGTGCCAAAGTTAACCCTGCTACGAGCAGTGGAAAGAAGTAGATGATATCTAAGTCTCTTTCCACCAGAATTTTAAGAGTCTAAGCAGAGCAGAGCAGAGCTGCCATAGCCAGCTTGGCTTGGTGATCTTGTGTGGTGTCTCCAATTTGGTGTGAGGGTAATTAGCTAGCCTGGCTTAGCGACCCTGTGGAGTGCCTCCGTGTTGTCTTCTCCAGGAGCAGCCTCATGCCTTCTCCTGTGCCATCACCAAGGCTCCAGAGACTGACTGCTGCTTCGAGCGCAGTAACTCACGCTGCACAGCAACACGCCTGGTAATGCCAGCACACGGGAGACAGCAGGAAACTGCCAGCCAAAACTTAGGTGGGTTGAATCTGTGAAACTGAATTCTCAACCAGTGAGAACAAGGGTGAGTTGCAGCCCGCTCTGGGGTCAAGTTGTGCATGGTTACAAATAATAATAATAATAATAATAAAATAGTATTCGGGTGTGGTTGTGTGAGCCACTGGCCTGAAACTATGGAAAGAGGGTTGCCCAGCTCCCCTCCACGCCTGGCCTCGCCCTGTGGTTCCCTACAGCACTTACGGGACTGAGACGGTCCACTTTGCCGACCCAGCTTGCTGGAAGTCCTCTCTGTTGGGTTAGTGTGACGCAGGTGCTGAGTATTTTGGCCAGGGACGCGCCAGAGCCAGCAGACGCGAAGGGGCAGGCAGGGACCGCCCCAGGTGCTGGCAGCCAGGCCTTCGGGTCCACTCATCAACCCAGCTGCCCCATCCGGCCGCGCTCCGCCCGAGCCGACTCCCTCCTGCGCTGCCAGCGGCCCCAGCAGAGCCAACCGGACACCCGGGCCGGGCGGGAAGCCGGGCCGAGGCGAAGCCGGCGCTCTCTGCCCGCTCGGCGCGCTGAAGCGGCTCGGAGGCGGCCGTCGGGGAAGGCCTCGCCGGGGCGGGCAGGTGGAGTGGGCCCAGTGGGCAGTACCGTGGCCGCTACGGTGGCCGGGCCCTCACGCCCGCCCCAGGAGCCCACGGCAGCGGCGGGCAGGTAGGGGGAAGGGCGCCGGGCCGGGGTAGGGGCCGTGAGGGGCGGGAGGAGGCGGCGGCGGCGGCGGATGAATTATTCATGAGCGCGTATGAATATTCATCGGGGCGGCGGTTCCCGCACCGCGCGCACGTCACGCCGGGAAGGCCGCCTCGGCCGGAAGCGCTCTCGCGGCCGGGCTCGG